>VDFB02392136.1:0-37920 GCA_007258455.2 Sequoia sempervirens | reverse complement strand
AACTTTTGCCATCACAAGTGAGGTTATCTTCCAAACTCACAAGGGCAATATCTATCCATTGCATGTGTTTTTCTTGAATTTTGTTGCATGTTTTTTTTGCAACTATCTTGTGATTGACTGTGTGTATATACATATATGTACAAATAGTCAACCAAAATAAATGGTTAATATAATTACAATATCACTTAGAATATTGTACATATTTGTGACATTTTGATTGTTTACCTTTGTAATTTTGATAAACATATTGGTAGTATTTGAGGTTATGATATGCTTGACTCTTAAGGGTTTCTTGCAGCTATATTGTGGAGGACTATGTATATATATATTCATATATGTGTGTGTGTATACACATAGTCGGTCAAGTGATATAGGTTTGTTATTGCAATATCGTTAAACAATCAATATATCTTTGACATTTCAATTGTCTATCTCTACAATTTTGATAAATATATTGACAATATTTGAGGTTATGATAAGCTCAATTTTTAAGGGTTTCTTGTAGCTATATTATGATCAACTGAGTGTATACACACACACACACAGTCGGTAAAATAATATATAATTGCTACTACAATCTCTGTAAACAATATATGCAACTCACCCTGTTAAGGGTATCATGCATCTATCATTTGGTTGATTGTGTGTATATATACATACCATTTATAAGTTTCATATGGTGGAATCTTAAGGGTTTCATGCACCTATGGTTTGGCCGACTATGTCCTTCACTATCATGAACCCCTCGCACAACATTACCTACTCCTCCATCATCCTCTATGCCCTTTTGATACTACATTCACCTCTACTGGTATGAACAAAATTTTGTTATCAATTTATATACATTTATAGGATTTTAATTCTAAATTTGTAATAATTTGAGTGCTTATAAATTTATATATTATATTAATATTTAATATGTATAGGTGTGTACGTATGCATGACATACATACATATACATATAGACATACCTGAATGACAAACATGCATACACACATATGTATGTATGTGTGCATACATACATATGTATGTATGTATTTGTGTATTCCTTATATACATACATATTTATGCACACATACATACATATGTGTGTATGTATGTAAGCCATGCAAGATAGATGCATATGTGCAAACGTATGCATGCATACATATGTATGTTTGTATGTATATGCATATGTATACATGCATACATAGATATGTTTGTATGCATATGTTGTAGCTTCCAAATTATGTATATCTCAAAGGTGTTGTAACATTCCAATTGTATACACTATTAATGTATGCTTATTATACATGCATATCTTGATTTTCTTTAATAACATTTGTATGCATACATATCATTCCACCTATCATCCTTAGTTTACAACTCCTTTAAGAATGTGCAAATAGATATGCCATTTGCATACACACATACACATTGGATGCCAAAAGATAGGTGCATGAAACCCTCAACATTTGAGTATATGATAAGCTCCAATACTGTCAATATAAATATGGAAATTGCATACATACATACATACATACATACATACACACACACACACATGATAAAGATATATAAATTGTTATTTCATATAGCCCTGTTCACTTACATTCAAATGAATTAGATGTATGCTTTAGTTGTTCTTCAATTACTGTTACTTTTACGAGTATGATAAAGTTGTTTCAATTTATATCATAATGTTGTATCAAAAAGGGTTATAAATATTTATATCATAATATTGTTTGAAGTTATATATAAATATCATAATGTTGTATCAAAAATGGTTATAAATATTTATATCATTTTATTGTTTGAAGTTATATATAACCCCTAACTAAGTATATATATAGTAGTCAGTTAACATGATCACCTAAGGGTTGTAAGAGTTAGAATTGGGGATATAATAGTATAACATGCATTGCTCATGCATAACTAGGGATAGGAGTAGACAATTGGGCCCCATTTAATATAACAATATAAGACCCAATTTTTTTCACAAATATTTATATTAATATGACATGATAGGTACATAAGGCTGCTTCAAGTTATATATAACACCTTAATTGATTATATATGTGTATGTATGTAGTATACATATATGTATGTATGTATATATATTTGTATGTACATACATACATACATATAATTAGTTGACATGACCACATAAGGGTTGTAAGAGTTATAATTAGGGATATGATCTAGTATAACATGCATTGCTTGTTTCATTATACCTTGCTACACCTATGTGTGTACATCGGGTTATGAATAATTAGAAGCATGGCTATCTTGCTCTCTATTAGAATCATATTATCATTTTTATATTGTTATTGGTCATCCTAGGGCTTATATAGTCTTATCTAAGTCATCTTGGGTGATATCCTAGGCATAAATAAGGTATAGATAGGAGGTAGTGAGTCTTATTTTCATCATCATATTGTGAAGTTGGTTCTCATTAGAGATATTTGAGTTTCCCCTTAGGTGGCTTATTATTCTCAGGTTATTATCAAATTATTATTTGCAACATATTTCATATCATGATATTCTTCTATTGTGCAAAGTTATTTCATAACGAAGTGCTATCGAGGTTACCATTTGTGGAGATTTTGCCTTCAACCCCCTTAGCTCTACTAGCCTTCCTTTTGATTGAAATCTCATGGATGGTTCTTGGAAGCTCATCTCAATTGTTCCTAATGTAGTAAACCATTGTACTCCCAAGACAATACGCTGCACCATGGATGCTCGCATACATTGGGGTATCAAGTTGATAATCTCCCATGGATAATTTAATGCTATGACACTTCCCTAAACAACTAATTGTACCACCATATGCAATCAAAACTTGAAACTCTAGAGCTAGATATATGAAACAATTTAGACGAGCAGCTAACTTTTTGTTAATGAAATTATGAGTACTACTTGATTTGATCAACACTGTTACCTTCTCCTTCTTTAGGAACCCCACCACCTTGAGATTTTGTGGAACGCTGAAACTTGAGAGTGCATGACAAGAAATGATTGGTTGAGAATCATGTGATTCCTCATTTGACTCCCTTTCATCTTCTAGTATGGGTTCCTCCTCTTCTTCCTCATTGGGACCTTCAATATAAAACAATTTATTTTCACTACATTTATGTCCTCAATTGTATTTGCTATCACAATTGAAACTCAAGCCTTTTGCTCTTTTCTCCTCAATTTTTTGTGGAGTCAAATTAGTAGGTTGTGTTGAATAACCTCTCTCTCTTGTCACATTAGCCCCTTGCTTCTTAGGAATCAAATACTTCTCCTCTACCCTGTGTGCTAAGATAAAAGACTCATTTATGGAACTAGGGCTAAACATGCATACCTCATGTTGAATGTGATCCTTGAGACCACCCAAGAATAATTCATTCAAGTTTTCCTCCATAATTGTATCCACCCTTAAGGATAGATTTTGGAATTGCTGAATATAATCCTTAACTAATCCTATTTGTTGAAGTTTAGCTAGCTGGCTGAAGAAGTTGTCTGTGGCGCTATTGCTATATTGTGCTTGGAGTTCCCTACGGCAAAAATTGACCATGAGCAGTGAGCCTTTGCCGATGAGTGTGAAAATGACGATACGAATGAGTGTTTGGTTCTAGATATAAGGAAGCCATAAATGACCTTTGTCCATTTAGGATTTGGTGTACTTTAAAAAATTCTCCATTTGGTTTATCCATGTTAGAGAGGATCCTTACCAAATCCCACCTTTGGAAATAAATTCCATAGAATTTTCATATATCATTAGTGACCTAGAATTTCTGGCGGCAGAACTCCTTTCTTGATTCGAGAAAGCCACAGCAGGTGCTTAGCTGCGATATATCTCCTCTTGGGTCACACATATCCATCTTAATTGAAATCTCTTCCTTGACCTTATTGATTTCCTGGGTATGAGTATCCTTGATTGTTTACCACATCCTTATCAGGAGTCTTCCCCAGAGTGACATTCTTTTTACCCCTTGTTGAAGGCCCTGACATGATGGAAACCACTAATGTTTAAATAAATCACACAAATGAAACTTAAATTCTTTCAAATTTTTACTGTAATCTCCTTTATTATTTCTTCAAAAATCCAATAAAAATCAGACTCCAATTCAACAAGATGTGCGAGATATGTAGATTCCAAAAAAATAGTGTAGAAACCCTAATTATGCAGTAATTCATTTAATTCTGTTCCAATTCTTTTGAAATCTGGATTGTAGCTTCTTCAATATGTTCTTCAAAAACCCTTTAAAAATAAAAAAAAAATTCACCAAAATCTGAAAGATATGCTCTTCTCAAAATTGCCTTTAAAATTGAGAAAAACCTTGCCTCTATGGTGCCAAGATCATGCTTTGATACCACTTGTTATGAAATAAATTGCACAATAGAAGAATATGATATGAAATATGCTGCAAATACTTGATAATAACTGAGAATAACAAGCCACTTTGAGGGGGGAAACCTCCAAATATCTCTAATGATAACACACTTCACACTTGATGATGAAAATAAGACTCGCAACCTCCTACATATACCTATTTATGCCAAGGATATCACCTAGGCCGACTTAGACACACCTATATAAGACTTAGGCTGACCTAAACAACTAAATAACAATATACTAATGATAATATGACTTAATAGAGAGTTAAGATAACCATAAGCCGACTATTCATAACCCGATGTACAATAATATTAAGGGCGTAGCATACCTCCCTTCTTCTATTGTGCAAGTTATTTCATAACATACACATAGCCTTGTCTGTTTACATTCAACTAAATTAGATGTATGGTTTATTTGTTCTTCAATCACAGTGACACTTACATGTATGAATATGTTATTTGAAGTTATATAGAGATATCATAATGTTGCTTCAAGTTACATATAAAACCTTAACTAATTATATATGTGCATGTATGTACTTATATGTATATGTGTATGTGTGTGTATCTATTTGTATGCACGTGCATGCATATATAATTAGTTAACATGATTACCTAAGGATTGTAAGAGTTAATTGGGGATATGATAGTATAACATGCATTGCTTGTTTCATTAAACACATAGCCATGTGTTCATTTATATTCAACTAAATTAGATGTATGGTTTGTTTGTTCTTCGATTATAGTGACTCTTACATGTATGAATATGTTGTTTCAATCTATATCATACTATTGTTTGAAGTTATATAAAAATATCATAATGCTGCTTCAAGTTACATACAACACCTTAATTGATTATGTATGTGTATGTGTGTACATATGTATGATAATGTTTTTCCATTTTTTATCATAATGTTATTTCAAAAAAGGGTTCTAAATATTTATATCATACTGTTGTTTATACACATATATATTACAAAGATAGATGGATGTATATGTTTCCTATAGCCTTCTTCATTTACATTCAACTTAATTAGATGTATGGTTTGTTTCTTCTTCAATTACAATGAATCTTACATGTATGAATATGTTTTTTCAATTTATATCATATTTCTTGTTGAAGTTAGAAACCTTCAAAAAAATCACAACAAAACTATTCACAATCTAATAATTAGTTAGAAACATTAGTTACACAATTGAATTAGTTAAAAACCTTCAAAACAATCACAACAAAATTGTTCGTAACTTAAAGAATCACTTAGAAACATTAGTTACAAAATTATATTTGTTACAAACCTTCAAAATAATCACAACATAACTGTTTGCACTCTAACATTCCAATTAAGTAAAGAAAATTAAAAAAGAGAAATATGATGATGGGAAGCTATCTACTAATGTGTTGTTGGTATCTACATTTTGCATAGCCAACTATTCACCCATGTTTGTGGTCTCTGAATGAGTAGGAATGCAACTTGCAAGTAGTTGGCTAATACTTGGGGTAGATGAGGTGAAAAATATTTGGGGCAATAAATAGACATAAAGTTAGTGAATATTGCATGACGGTTAGGCAAGGGATTTAAAGGGTTGCTGAGACGCCTTTCCCTTGCTACCTCTTTTCTAGCATTCTCCATTTATTTTTCTTTTTTTGTAGCTTCATGTTCAATCCTTTACTGCTTCTTTTTTTGTTCCTTCTCCTTCTTTTGTTGTTTTCTTTGAACCTCATCTACTTGTCATTTTTTTTCTCTTTCAATTCTCAATTGTTCCTTGAGGTCCCTTGTTGCAATTCTTTCAATCTTTCATTGTTCAATCTACTCTCTTCCTACCTTTTAGTTGTTGAATTTCCTTCTTCCTCTCCTCTTGCTCCATTAGCAACTTCATGTAGTCATCTGTGGTGAGGAGCTAGGATTGTCTACTAAGTCAAATCCCATGGTTAGCTAGTTGTTTAGAATTATCCTTCACTATATGAATAGGTAACTTAAAAAATTGGGAGATGTCTAAACTTTTCTAGCCTCCCAATGGCTCCATGGAATCTTCTTCATTTGTAAACTACACCTCACAAGTTGTTTCATCCACTTCTTCACCTCCTCCTAATTGAGTAGGTTCACATTTTCCCTAATCAGCATAAAAATGCACTAAGGTAGATGGGCCCATACTATGTGGTGGAGATGGCATTGACAAAATTTATTCTAAATCCACATGCTACAAATCAATTCAAAGATTTACAAACCTCTCTAACAACCATGAGTGCTTCTCTAGTGCATTGGGTAGAGAAAGAGAGATGTCTGTAACATATGTATTTTGGTCACCCAAAATAGGTGTTCTTTGTGGACTATGCTGGTCACCCAAACCAAGTGTTCCAATTGGAGATTGTTGGTCAAACAAACTAGTTGTTCTTAGTGGAATATTGGGTTCTAAAAAATCAATTGTTCCAATTGTACCTTCAACTTCAATTTGTGGCACACCATCAACAGATAGACTTAAAATGTTTTCTACAGTAGATGCTTCCTTGGGGGTAGCAAACTAGAATTTCTCACTTGGCTACATGTCCTCCATTGATGCATCTAGATTTAGATGCCAAATACCTATTCTTTTGAAGCCTTCTTTTATGTTGTCAAGAATCAATACTTTTTGAAATGCAACATTGTCAAGCGTTGCCAATTCTACCCTTTTAATCTCTAAATTTGGATATTTCATAATCCAAGTTACTCTTTCCTTTTTAAAATATTGTTTAAAAGATGCAAACACGCTAACAACAATTGGTTGTAATCTATGAGATGTGTGGGCTGGTAGGGTTAGCAAGTCAATGCTTATTATACTTGCTTCATTAATAGTAGAAAATGCAATGTGGCTGCCATAGCCATAAAAAATCAAGAAGTGTCTATTAGTGGGTGAGACACCCCTAAGTGCTGAACCAACAAAATGGTGCAACCATTGCATGAAGAGGTCTTTAGTCATCCACACATGGTGTTGAGCAACCATACATGCACCTGGCTCACAATTAAGCATATAGTTGTTGAGGTGGTTTTTGCTCTTAAACAAATAAAAGCCAAGTATCTTCTGTCTAGTAGCATTTACACAACATAAAATAGTGATCCACTCTCAACTCTTGGGGATAATGTAGGATACACTTTAGATGCTCTTTTTGGAAAATACTCTCATTGCACCATTTTATCCAACTTGGATGCCAATCTCATCATAGTTCCAAATCTTCATTGGAACATAAGGATTGGCTACGTATGCCTTTGTAAATGTTTTATAGAATGCAACAACAACTGCATGCCTGAGATTGAGTGCATGTTCTTTGTCTTGGCCTTGTGTTGTCCTCAAATTTAGATCAAGATGCCTTCTTTTGAAGCTCATCCACCAAGACTTACTAGGAAGTCCATCTTTGAATGGATTAGACCTCGTTTAGTAGATTTGTGCTACTTCATATTTCAAATTGACAATTTCCAAACCATGGCCAACAACAACCATCTTCTTGCACCATTCAACAACCTTTTCCTCTTCATCATCATTCAAGACTTTTAGGGGCCCTTTCCTTTTGGTAGAGGTAACACTACTCAACCAATTAGTCAACGTGGTTGTTGGAAGACGCCACTTATTTGCTGCCCCCCTTATTGACATTCCATTGTCTTCAATATTTTCCATGGAAGATTCCATGTCAGCCATGGACCATTCCCACTACACTGAAACCTTTTTAGTTGTAACAGTTGCATTCACTTAGACTACAACTTTGATCAGCTATGGAATGGGGATTACTTTGTCCTTGTCATTGTCTGTCATCCTCACACCTCTCTTGTATGCAAATAATATTGTCTAAGCTCACTTTGTTTATAGCTTGTGTGGTTCTTGATGGTGCTTTGTTCTTCATCTAGATCGAGCCAAGTGTAAGAACAATAAACAACAAACACGTAAATAGAGACATATATTCAAAGTAAATGAGAGGGTTTCATGGAAGTGAGTGTTATCTTGTGCGAGGGGTCCACATCAATAGATGACATGTTGGCAAAAAAACTTGAATTGCATATAACTCTTAACTGATCATATCCCCAAATGTAACTCTTAGAACCCTTAGCTGATCATTGAACATGTATATAATTAGTTAGGGGTTATATACTCAACTTGAAACAACAATATGTTCATTCTTTTATATGAAACATATTATTATTTCTATAACTTTTAAACAACATTGTGTTTTGAAATGTTTATACATTTTGGTAACATTGTGATATTTATATATAAGTTAAGGCCAGTAATCGATACAAATGCTTATAGCCATTCTTGGTACAACATAATGATGACTACGCATAACTGCAAATATATGATGAAATATTTATATACATTTGTGAACAACATTGCAATTTATATATCTTAGAGCAAAGTCAGTCGTCTTTGAAATATTTTTTGTTCTCAATTTTAAATAAATTGAAACAACATTATAATATATATATATATATCTTGAAACAATAGTATGATACAAATATTTAAAACCCTTTTTTGAATAACATTATGATAAAAAATGCGATGAAAAACAAACAAACCATAATTAAGTTGAATACAAATGAAGAAGGCTATATGAAACATATATATCCATCTCTGCAACATGTATATATATACATATATATAAGATAGGGTTAGAAATATTTATATCATATTGCTATTTCAAGTTATATATAAATTTCATAATGTTGATTTAGAAACATTTGTATTATAATGTTATATCTTAATGCTATTTCAAAAATGGTTATAAATATTTGTATCATAATGTTATTTAAAGTTATATAGAAATATCATTATGTTGTTTCATAGAGGGTTATAAATTGCTATCCGTTGAGGGTATCATATACTCTACTATTAAGGGTTTCATGCACCTATCTTTTGGTTGAGCGTGTATGTATAAACTAAGGATGGTAGGTGGAATGATGTATGTATGCAACTGTTTTTGAAGAAATTCATGATATGTATGAACAATAAGCTTACAATAAATAAACCATAAATGTAATTCATTTTCTTAATGTAAATGAACAAGGCTATATGAAACATCAATTTTTAAATATCTCTACAATATATGAATCATATACTTGATTGTCAAGGGTTTTATGCACCTATATTTTGGATGACTGTGTGAAATTGTATAATAAGGATGATACATGGCATGATAATGTAAATATACATATAAAGTATTGAAACAACTTTGAAATAGATATATTGTGGAAGTTGTAATAGGTGTTTGACTGAGTTTGGAGGAGCTCTCTTCAATTACTCTCCAACAGGTGTCTCCAATAGAAACTCACAAATTTGAAATATGGAATAAGTAGCTTGCAACACACAATTCAAGTCTTTTGTATAAATAATGGTTATTTTACTTGTATAAATTTGAAAAGTTAGGTGCAAGTGGAGATTTTTGAATTATAGGAGGGAATTTGAGGTTGCATTCATGAAATTAATGGTAGAAGTGATATGAAATGGGCTGTGAATGGTACGTATAAAATTTGGTTGGTGATTTGAAAGATGATTTTAGAAAATTTGAAATTGTTTTTTGTTTTAATATTTTGTTGGGATTAAAATAAATATCATGTATAATTGTGAAATATGGTTGATATAATTAGCCATTTTTTTATAAAATTGTATTGCATAGTGAGCTTGATAATTTGTTTTCAATTTTTGCAAAGTGAATTTCCAAAGAATTGGTATAGATGGACATGGTAGAACCATAAGTTTGTCAATCAAGGATGAATAATGGAACATTTTTTAATGTAATATGTTAAAATGTATTTCCAAGTTGGTTAGTTGAAAATGGGTTATGTACATATCAACTCAATTTTAATGTATTAAAACATATATTGTGAAAATAAATATATCTATTTGCATTCGCCTAATTTTGAGGTGGTGGCAAATAAACATATATTGTGAAAATAAATATATTGATTTGCATTTCACCAAATGAGAAGCTGACAATAAATAAAAATATTTATTTGTATTCATCTAATTTTGGGAAGGTGACAAATATTGTCCTGTCATATTAATAAAACTATTTGCAAAAAATGTTGAGTCTTTTATTGTTATTAAATGGGGCCAGCTGTCAGCACCTATCCCCACGATACAAGCCCACTCTATGACCCCTCTCCCTTACGTTGAATAGAAAAAAGAAAGAAATACAAAAAAATAAAAATAAAAATAAAAATAAAAATAAAAATTACTAGACTGACTGTCCATAGATTATTTTTTAGGCTCGTCAAAATTAGAAGTTTTTCTATCCTTCTTCTTCCTTTTGAAAACGAAAATCCTCGGTAAAAGTGTCAACATTCTCGGAGACGACAATTTAACGGATATTCGGACGCGCTTCGGATGCACGTTACCACGCGTGTTTAAATTGCAAGCCACAGAATTTCACACCATTCAAACAAACCTTATATTTTGCCGCAGCATTACAAGCAAATCTACTACACCGACAATAAACGGCGACATATTCGACGGCAAAGCAATAACCATGGCCGACAACATGATGAAGGCTGTTCAGTATAATGGATATGGAGGAGGCGCTGAATCTCTCAAGGTAATTGTTATCTAGTAATGCCAATTTAGCTGGACTCTTTTAATTTTATGTACATATTTGTCTTGCAAGGGTTTTTTTTCTTCCTTCTAAAATTTTGGACTGTTCTGATCCATCATTGTGAGCTTCTATAGCTAACTGAGAACAGCACCAGGCCAAGAACAGAGCTGATATATGTTAAATATTGGCTAATCTTTATGTATTTTTAAGTTTTTTATTGCTTTCTTTTATGCAGACTATTTTATTATAATCTTGAACTTACTATTTTTAATTTTATTTTGGTTGAATATAGTTGAGACCATTAACGTGTTCATAGCTGTTCTGGAAGGAACACGCTCTGCTCCACTAAATATTATGTAATCCTTATATCTTTTAGTTTTAATAGTGATTTCATTTAATCAAATATTTTTCACTAGTTTGCCTATAGTTTGAGCATCTAGTTTCTTTAATCTTTATATTTTTTTAAATCTATCGGCAGGTTTTAAGTGCACTTTCTTTTAATTAAAATTTTGAACTATTTGATTCCATAGTTTTGAGCTTTTAGAATTTCTTTTGATAAGGGTAAGCAGGAAATCAAAATTTATGAGGGATTTTGCCTCCATTATTATGAGTTTTTGTAAGTTTTAATTTTTTTCTGGCTAAGGTTAATTGGCAGCATGACTAGTTTAGGGCTTTTTTTTCCCCAAAATTTGGGACTATTTTGCCCATGATTTTGAACGTTCAGGAGACTTTTTCTTTTTGGGTTTTGGATAACCTGGAACGTCAATTGATCAGCCCTCACCACGACCCCCTATCCAACCCCAAGATTTTGGGCTGTTATGAGCTTCCGGAAGAGTTCTTTTGGTTAAAGGATAACTCACAAGATCCCGAGACTAGTGTTTTTTTCTTTTATTTCCAAAAATTCTAAACATAATGATTTTTCACAAGATATTCTGTATTTTTTGTTAAAAGGTTATTTGTTTTTTAGTTTGTAAAGGATAACGAGGAATCTCTTTTTGGTTAATGATGCGATCGAAAAGTGGATCATTTTAACACATTCCTACGTCCAAGTTATGGACAGCCTCATTGTGATGTGGTGATTAAGTCAGGTCACTCTTTTTACAAGGGCATTAGAAAATTCCTTTGATTTCCATGTAAATTATTCAATATAGTTGGACTATTTTGCTACTGAAATTTTCAGATTGTTAAATCTTGTGACATGGTCATGCCGGATGATGGAGTTCTAAAAGGTCACGGAGCATACTTTTTCTCTTTCTAAAACTAATTTTAACCTCTTTACCTAACTGTTGATTGCATCAGCATGTCCCCACAGCAATTGAGTTTACTGAACATTTGATCTAAATACAAAAGCATAGTATATATAAGAAGCAGCCAAAAACTTGCATTCGCCAATTGATTTTACATTTTTCCAAATATCATCACCCCTATCAGTTCTTACCTTCATGGAGGAGTTTCCAATAGCATTTGGAATTAGTGTAAGGTTCTCTTTTGAGTGTCTAGAAGCCAGTACTTATCTTTGAGATCCTCTTAAAGAAGAGGGCTATTATCATTCAAAATAGTCTCAAACTTTTGAATACCTTTAGGCTTTGGAGACCCAAAGCATCCTCTGTCATATCCCTGCCATAAACCATAATCGCAGCCTGTCTTGAAATTGTGGGTCAAAGAAATAATAAATGGTAACCAAAAAGAAAAAATATACAAATAGCAACTCTTGAAAGGGGGTTCGATGGGGTCTATGCAGCGATTCCACTGTGAAAAAATAAATTAATAAATCTGAAGGCAGCGCCCTGTCTTGGAAAGAAGAACAGTTAATAAATAACAAAAAATAAAATAAAGAAATAATAATTAATCAAGAAAGGGCAGCGCTCCATATTGGAAAGGGCATGACTCTTGACAAGGGTATGATTGGTGAAGGGGTGCGGGTTTCCCCCCACAAGTAGCGGATATATAAGAGAGGTAAAATTATTTGTAAGAGGGCATCAATTTAGATCAAGCAAGCAGATTGGAAAAATAAAGAGAATTAGAAATCAGAATAAAGAGAATTAGATATTAGAATAAGAGATCTATTGGAATAAATATTTTTAACAAGAATATTATTGGGAAGTTAAATATAATTAGAAATAACTATATATATATATATTGTGTGTGTGTGTGTGTGTGCGTGTGTGTGCACGCGTGCGCGCATGCATGTGTGGGTGCATGGGTGCGTGTGCATGTGTGCACACGTGTGTGTGTCTGTGTGTGCGTGCACACATGCGTGTGTGTGAGTGAGTGATTATGCAACAATGGTACATATAGAATTTATTGATTATTGTGAATGCAAAATTTATTGATTATTGTGAATAATCTACATGCTTCTCCTTATTATATGTGATAATGGATTCATATTATAATCTATTTTGAATTTAGAGAATTGGATTACAAATAGGGAGGCCGATCAACCTTCTGGGTTCACAAGAGGTGAAGGAAGACCAGCCTTCATGCAAGTATGCCACCTTGAGATTGAATGGAAGAACGACCTTCCATGCTCGTGGGCCAGGGGGTGGAATGGAAGACCGGTCTTCCATGCCCTTGGGATTGATCAAGAAGGACAATAGGCTGCCGAGGTGAACTAGGGGATGAAAGGGCAACCCACCTTCTATGCTCTCGCAGTACAAGGGCTACCAACCTTTAGATTGCGATTTGCAAGCATTTCAATGAATTCCTATTAAGATTATTATGGGAATCCACATTGGAATGGCTATTGCCTTAATTAGATTTTGATGGGACTAATGTAAGTGGATATCATGATGTTTAGTAATGATTAGTAATATATATATATATATATATTATCATGGCTTATATTTAATGTCAATTTCTAGCGACTAATATTGTGTGTAGGACCTAAACCAAGATTTATCTTACAAAGGAAAATTTAATTGTTAATTTCATTATTCTTAAATATATTGCATCTCTTATTTTAGATAGAATTGTGGTTTTAGGGCAAAATATAGAGATATCCCAACAAGGGACATTACAATTGGTATTAGAGCATTGTTCCTACTAGCCTACGAGATGAAAGACAATGGATGCAACTAAGCAAAAGGGTTCAAAGGACGTTGGAAAGGGAAAGAAGACAACTTAGAAGTAGTAACAACTCTATTCAAAGTAATAAAATGGTTGAACAATTGGGAAATGAGTTGAGAGCTTTCATGGAGCAAAATGAGAAGACAACCCAATTACTCCTACTAACTCTCCAAAATATGAATAACACAATTAACACTCTTTGACCCAACCAAACTAATGGGAGGGAAGCCACTTCTAACCATTCAGAAAATGATAATAGAGCTCCACTAGGATCAACATCTATGGTATAACCAGACCATCTTTCCTACCTAGAGAGGGACCATCAAGAGAGGAAAAAGAAATCAATACACCAAACAATAACTTATACGAGTATTCAGTAGCTTACTTATGACTTGACCTTGAAATTAGGAGGAATATTCAATTTAGAGAGTATTGTGAGGCTGGAACAAGACGTAACCCTAGAAGAGAAAAGGGTCAACCTAATAAAGATTTGAGTCAAAAAGTGACTAAAATGACTCTCCCCAACTTTGATGGGTCAGGAAAAGTCACCACCCATTCATGGATCAAAAAATTGGACACATCTATCTCTTAGTCCCATGTTTGAAGAAGATGCCATCAAATTTTCCATCTTACATTTGGAAGGGGTTGCACACGACTGGTGGCACCATGGTTTGATTACTCAAGGGCACCAAAACATAACAATCTATCATGGATTCACGCAAAAGCTTATGGATTTGACCAAAAACACCTTGAAAGACACTTTAAAGAATTAACATAATTTAAACAACAAGGGTCCATAGAAGACTATATAACCAAATTTCAAAAGGTTTCAGTCATGGTACCTTGGATTATGGAAAAAAGGCTAATTTACCTATTTATTGAAGGACTATTAGAGTCAATTTGTGGTTTAGTGAGTGCTTTTGACCTCACATCTCTTCAAGATGCAATTCAAAAATCCCTAAGGTTAGAAACCACATCAACAAAGGAAAAGAGCTAATCCAAGAACATACCTTCAAGATCACAAAACCAACCCCCTTACAAAGGAAATTGGCAACAAAAGCCATTACCTTCTCAATCACACACAACATGGGAAGAAAGGTCAAACCTTTGAAGAAAGGGATTATGTTTTGATTGTAAGGAAAAATGGGAGCCGAGACATATGTGCACAAGGAGAGGAAAAGCACTCAACTTAGAAGTAATATCGGATGAGGAGATAAGTGAAGAAGAATATGAAACCCAAAGAAAGAAAAGGAAACAAGAGGGTGAAGAAAATGGAAGTGGTACATTAGCCACACATTCGAGAGCAGTCAAATACCACTCTTTTAGAATTTGTAGTGTTCTAAAAGGGCAAAAAGTGATTGTCCTAGTGGATAGTGGCACCACTCACAACTTCATCGACAAAAGTATTGTGAAAAGAATAAAATTAGAAACAAATTTTTTTGAAGGTTTCAAAGTGGTCATGGCGGACGGATTTACTACTCCATGCACACAAAGAATCCAATAACTAAGTATTACCTTAGGAAGACATCAAATCAAAGAGGACTTCTACGTGGTAAACATTGGTGATATTGAAGTGGTGTTAGGCATCCAATGTTTGCACTCCTTAGGAAGATATTACCAAGACTTCCAAAAGATGGAGCTTTGTTTTCAACAGAACAACCAAGCGGTGATTTTACAAGGTTTATCTCATAAGATTCCTAATGAAGGAACAATCAATCATAACAACTTAACATAGCTAGTGATAAGATCTAACAATATAACTTGACTTTCATTTCTCAAATGGAAATCCACATGTTGCCATCACTAGTTGTCACAAAAACTTAGGCATAACTAAGATACAAAGATGGATTAAGATTATCTTACTTCCAAATTTCAATATGTCAGTACATAGAGATATCATCTTGACGTAGGATTGTCAGTCTCTTAAAAGCCAACCAATAACATTAAAGTCCACAAGAATATTCCAAAATGATTTATCTAGAATGTTGGTCTTACCCATAACACCCCATTTGAAACACCATAGAGTGAATTATTATCAACATGCCAAGTTGGGATTAGAAATAATAATAGAAATCTAAGTCTAAAATTCAACCGAATTTTAATATGCCAAAACAATATTTTTGAGAGAATGTAATGAAGACAACTCAATTCTTTAGGAACATACAACATTAAGTGGCCCCAAGAATAATTACATTAAATATATTATGCAAGGTGTACAACACACCTTTTTTCTAACATTCTTCCACTTGTTGTGTACATTGCATAAAGGGAACTGGTAACCTCAAAACATGAATCAAATGAACAATCCATATAGCCACATATGTAAATTTTAGTGAACAGATTATATGCACAGAAAATTAATTCAAAATCAGACAATAACACAACAAATACCCTGGGAAAACCCTCCACTTGAGGGAGAAAAACCCAGCAACAAAGATCTCTCTTGATATATAAATAGAGGCAAGAAATCTCTTTACAATGAGGCCAATAACAAGGCCAATCTTCAGCACCTACACAAGATGCAATGACAGATAACAATCTGTATTTCTTCAATATTTAAATTTTGCCCTTGAAGAAACTCTCAATCTGCTCTTGATGAAATTTGCACTTGAAATGAAGGAAATGAATCGAACTTGCTTGATGATGGAATAGATGAAAGTGACCTTGTATATATACAAATGTGAGAGAGGTCGCACCTCTTCATGTACAAGGTCGGCCATGATACAAGTAATATAATTACAAATAATAAATGCAAATTATAAGGAAAGTTGGCCCAAGAGAAATTATATTGTTGCCAAGAGAAGTGCACATTCTCATTAAATGACATATATAAATAAATAGCCGATAGGCTGTATTGATTTATGTCTTCACTCGTGGCTGGAAGGATGAACCCGAAGCTGCTATATCATTAACACTCCCTCTCAGCTAGGGATTGAACTTCCAGCTGCTCAAGACAAATCACCTCAACATGATGCCCATCACATTGGCTACAACCAGATGTGAAAAAAGAAGAATATCACCTCAACGTGATATTAGATATCGCCTCAACACGATATCAACCATAATGGTTACAACCATACTATGGTGTGTACAAGTGTTCATCACTTGCGTGATGTTGTCACCTCAACATGACATTCACAAGTACAAGATGTGTCATGGAGTCTCACACATGACATCCACCATGACTTCGGGATCGGGAGGGTGGAAACAAAGGGCACACCTCAAATTCCTCACCATCCGCGAGAGGAAAGGCTACATTAACAGGCTTGCCCTCAAATTCCCTCCGTCTCGAAAGGAAAATGGCTATGAGGGCTTGCACCTCAAATTCCTCAATCTTGAGGAAAATACATTAAATGAGGGTTTCCTCAGAGCTTCTCTCCTAGAAGAACTCAGCAAGGCTCTTCGTCTTTGAGACTCTTACTCGATCAAAGAATTTGGATTCTCCACCATGGCTTATCTCAAAAGTACACTATATGAAACTTTATTACGGAGCTTGGTGAGATATCATCATCTGCTCAGTAGTGCTGATGATGTGCCTCAAGCTGTACAACCTTCGCGATTACCACATGTCTCTAATATAGTGGTACTTGATCTCAACTTGTGCCCAGTTCTGTCGCCTGAAACCACAGAGTTAATGAAAGCTTCCGCAACTACGGTGCTCACAATGAGTAGTGGCTCATTGATTGTCCAAACCAATCTACAAAGACTTCCGGCGATACAACTTCTCAAGTTGCCATACACAGAAAGCTGCAATGTACTCGGCCTCTCTTTGCTCAATGCTCACGGACCAAGCTGCTTCTCTTTGCGGAAATCGCCGCCCGGAACCCAAAGCTGACTTAACAACCGAAGGTGCTGCCGATCTATGACACAACACACTTAATCAAAAGCGGTGAAACCATGACTCCCAAGTGCATACAGTATACCTCAACCCATATCCAACTGTGCCACACAAGTATCTAAGGATATGTTTAGCTGCAACAAGATGTATATGTCTCGGATCACACATAAACTGGCTAAGTGCACTCACTGCATAGCAAATATCAAGTCTAGTGTTAACTAGATACATCAAGGATCCAATCAGCTGTCTGTACAATGTAGGATCACCGTCTGAATGCATTGCGGCCTCCTTCCAATTTGTATGAATTGAATTTCATGGAGATTGTGAACATGGATTTGCAATCCATCATACCAAATATCTTAAGTATATCAATGGTGTGCTTTCCTTGACTTAGAATCATCTCATCTGGTTTCTACCAAACTTCTAATCCAAGGAAGTAATGCATGAGCCCAAGGTCCTTCATCTCAAATTCAGAAGTCAACTCCTTCTTACACTCGAGAATCAAGTGATCTTCTCTAGTGAGGATCAAATCATCAACATATAAGACCAAAATTAATGCATCACCATTGAATTACCTTGAAATAGAGATTTGAATCGGCATCCCATTCTTCAAAGCCCAAACTTGGCAGTGCAGATCAATCCTTTACGTTACCATGCGGGCACTTAAGACCATACAAAGGCCTTCTTCGGTTTGCAAACGTACATTGCGTCCATGAACCTCAAATCCATCAGGTTGCTCTACATAAACCTTTCCTCAATCCACTCATTGAGAAAAGTTGTCGTCCATCTAGTGAATCTTCCATCCTCTAGATGCAGCAATAACAATAATGGTTCTGATAGAAGTATAGCGAGCAACAGGAGCAAATGTTTCTTCGTAATCAACTCCCTCTTTCTGAGAAAACCCATGAGCCACAAATCTTGCTGTACTTCTCAATGCTTCCATCTGCGACGCTGTCTTGAACCAGCCATTTAGAAGATACCTGGACTTGCTCTCGGGTCTAGGAACAATGTCCCAAACATCGTACTAGAATTAGTTGATATTCCTGCCATATGATGACTAGATGCTTCCTCAACATAGGTAGGCTCGGATTCTATAATTTGATTCATCAAGGAAACATAACTGGAGAATTTATGTGGCCTTTTGCTTTCTCTGAATGTGCCTCTAGGAGCTGCAAAACTTTTAGCCTCTTACATAGTACGCTTGGCCCATAGAGGTCTCTTTCTCCCAATAACCATGTTAGTAGGCCCATTAGTAGGTTCCAAGGGTTCAATAGGATCAATATCTTCTTTTGGTTCTGAAGTCTCCCTCTGAATCTCAGGAGTATGGTTAACTTCCATATCTTGAGGAGACTCTTCACTATCAATCTCCATATGAATCCCCCTGGATCTCTTGAATGCAACATCTTCCTCGAATGTGACATCCCTCACAGTCTCTGATCAGCTTTTGTCTGGAATGTATATTCTAGGTAGGCTGATGTCTCCTTTGTGGCCCACAAATATTCCCTTCTTCGGAAAGGCTTCAGCGTTCTTTCCTTGGGAACATGAACATAGACAGGACATCCAAAAGATCTCAAGTGACAAACTTCAAGACTTCTTTCCTGTAAAGGAGGCTTCTTCTAGAGTCATATTCTCAAGATCTTATGGGACTTACATTTTGAACATATACAAGCAGGTCTTGGGAAAACCCTTGTAGCAAGGTTTGCAAATCTTGATCACGAATCATGGCCTTTGTTGCTTCCACGATTGTCCTGTTCTTTCTTTCTGCAACACCATTCTGTTGAGGATTATATGGAACACAAAACTCCCTCTTAATCCCTGCATCAATACAAAAATTTCGAAAACTACCAGAGGTGTATTCTCCACCATTGTCAGATCTGAGGACCTTAATTCTTTTACCAGAAAGATTTTCTACTAGAGCTTTGAACTCTTTAAACCTATCCAACACTTCCTCAGACTCTTTAGATTTCAAAAAATAAATCCAAGTCTTCCTAGAGTGGTCATCAATAAACAAAACATAATACAAGAATCCACTCAAAGATGGGGAGGACATAGGACCACATAAGTCGGAATGAATAAGGTCCTGAAATACACTTGGATTTCTTTTCTCTACTATGAAAAGGGCTTTATATTCTTTTAATCGTAGCCCTTACAGAGTACCTTAGTGCTCCTGGTTGAACTTAGGAAGGCCTATCACCATCTTCAGGCAGAGTGAGCTCGGAAGTGTGGGTGGGCAATCTCTCCGTGCCAAGATGCATGAACTTGAGGAGTCATAGACCAAAGCTTATGGCAGAGCATTCTGTTTGAGACCTTATGAGGTTTCCATGTCTAACTCAATTACTTGAGCATCCTTGAAGCTAGAGTTCTCCATCCACACTAGAACTTTGCCTTTGGAGAAGGCAACTTGATATCCTTTATCTTCCAAAGCTGAAATAGAAATAAGATTGCGCTTGATTCCAGGAACATAAAGAACATTACCCAATTGAAGTGATATGCCGGAATCCAAATGCAGTGTAGAGGTCCCAATTCCTTTCATGGAGTAGCTAGCATCATCTCCAATGATGACTTGTTCAGAAGACTCCTTTTCCACCAAACTTGATAAGTGTTCCTTAAAGCCGGTGATGTGTCGTGAAGCACCATTGTCGATTATCCAAGTGTTGGTGTCAGAAGGTACATTGCTTGATAATGCCAAATAGAACAAATATTCACTTGAATCCTTTTGAGGAGAGGCATCATCAACATCCGCAATGGTGACCTTTTGCTTAGGTCTAGTTGGGCAATACTTGGCGAAGTGCCCAAACTTGTCACACCTAAAACATTGAATCTTGGACATGTCCCTCTTCTTCTTAAATGGAGGAGCATCATCGTTTCCCTTGTCTCGATTCCTCTTGAAGAATCCTTTTCTTCCATCTTTTCCTTTCTTCTTTGATGCATGGGAGGCGAGAACATGAATGTCTTCATTCTTTGAACTTTGACCAATGTCTCTTGCCACCAACCTTGATTCCTCTTGAATGCAATCAGATCTTAGGCGATCAAACTTAGGCAATTTCGATCTTGCACTGATTCCTTGAATGTAAGATTCCCAAGACAAAGGTAGACCATTGAGTGCAAGCATAGTCAGGTCTTTGTCATCAACCATATGCCCTATTGTTGAGAGCTGATCTCTCAAGTTTGCAATCCTCATAAACTAAGTTACCGATTCGTTTTTGGATTCGGTTATGTTGTGACCTTTTTCACACATCGCCCCATTGCAAATGGGGACCCCCTAATTTTGGCTTTGCTTTTGGGTCATTTTGTTGTTGTCTTTCTTTTCTACTGTCTGTCTTTCTGGGATGTGCCCGCCATTGAACCTTAACTTGAAATTTTGGCCAAGTCCGAAAAATTAGGGTTTTGAATTTTCCAGCCAACCTGAAGTCAAATGAGGTGAATAAATTGAAAATTGAGACTAACACTGTTGTTAGTATGCTTCCAGTAGGTTTCCACAGAAATTTCATCGAATTCTGGCAACTTACTATTTTTAGTAAGTGTGCAATTACAGGCAATCCTTCACCATTTTTGAGATTCCGACAATCACACTGCGTCCAGAGCACATCAGGCTACTCACAGGTTAAATTTGAACTAAAACGGACAACTTACTATTTTTAGCAGTCCAGCTTCTGGTGCAAATTTCAGGGCTCAGATGCAGAGTTTTTCTTTGCATGTCTGGATATTCCTTCTGGGTTTTTCGAGACCTTCGCAGTGATATGACATGCAAAGCAGGATAACGACTTTCAACACTTAGCCTTCGGAGGCCAATATTAGGGTTTGCATACAGACTTTTTCAGCGCATGTCGGCATATTCTTTCTGGGTTTTCCAAGAGCTTCGCAACGGTGTAACATGCAAGTGGAACCGGTGACTTTTTTGAAACTTGCTATTTTTAGCCAGTGCTTGCATGTTGAAGAGTTTTTTGGGTTTTTCTGGGTTTTTCAAGATTTTTCGGGCAGTGTGACATGCAAAATCATCCAACAGCTGGATGGTCCCTTTTTCGGCCACTTTCTATTTTTAGCAGGTATCACTTAGGCAGCAGCTCGGCACTTCAGAACTGCAAACTGATCATCATGCAATTGAAACAAGGTCAAACGGAGCTTATCTGAGGAACATGCATAAAATTAGGGTTTCAAGCTTGAGAGCTAAAAATGAGGAGTCTGACATCAAAATCTCCAAAACTGAAGTATCCATCATGGTCAGTATCCTTTAGATAGTCTGCTAGCAAAATTTGAAGACAATTGGCACACTTACTATTTTTAGTAAGGTATTCTCGGCACCGGCTATAAATAGAAAGTCGATCTTGGGCGCTAGCGCAGAAAGGCAAGTTCACCAACGAGGAGCACGCTGTCCAAATTTCAAGTCAAACGGATCTAAGGAAGTCTCAGAAACAAGCGCTTACTATAAATAGTAAGTCACTTCAGAAGCAGCTATAAATGGCAGGTCAACATTAAGTCTCAGTGCGAATAGGTCCAACATGTTATGAGGGGTCTTTGGCGCGAATTTCAAGACAAACGGAGTTGCATAGGATGAAGAATCAGATAATTGCTATTTTTAGCAGGTCGGGGCAGAGAAATTAGGGTTTCCTAAAATCAAGGGCAGAACAAGACAGTCAAGCAGAAGCAGCATCCAGCCACAATCGTTGCACTTCAAGCATTTAGTACATTAAATTCGAAGACTTTATGAACAATTACTATTTTTAGCAGGTTGCTAAAAATAGCAGGTGCAGACAGGCATCAGGCCCCGACAGCACGAATCAGTGGAAATTCAGAACAGGGTGAAAATCAAGCCTTCTGGAGCCAAAGTCAATTCAAAACACAAAATTTGAAGAACTTTCTAAAAATAGAAAGTTAGGGCAAGCCAGCGTTAGCATGAACGAATCACCCTAAATCTGGCAGAGGGCATGAAATTCGCTAAAATTGATAAATTTTCAAGTCCAGCATCCAAATTTGCTTTAAAAGGGGTGAAGACAGATGAAAATGCTCCTAAGTCTGGAAAATTGGAAGCTCACAGGCCTAAATGCGCCCAAGCTTGAGAAGATATGACACGAAATTTGTTCAAGACTACTAAACTGGAAGTAGATGACCCCAGATGCGCCCTAGCCTAAGGAGAAGGAGGTGAAAATTTACTAAGTGTTACAAATTTGAAGTACCACCTGCCAAATGCGCCTTGACTTGTGGAAGGTTGAAGAAAATTGTCTAAGGCATTCAAACTTGAAGACCACCCTCTTGTTTGCGCCCAAGGTCATGGGAAGAGTATAAAATATTCTAAGGCTTTTGAACTCAAAGCACAGGGTCTAAAATGCACCCTTGAGGTTGAAAATTGATAGAAAAAAATTCTAAGTCATGAAAAATGAAAGCTTAGGGGTGGAATTGTGCCCAAGACAAGAAGGAGGTGATTGTAAAATGCTAAGTGTTTGAAAACTAGAAGCTTGACTAGGTAAATGTGCCTTCACTTGGAAGTGGAGGTGAAATTTTACTTAGGCATTAAAACTTGATGCTCACCTTGGGAAATGCGCCTCAAGCTGGAGTGGAGGAGAGGGCCTAGAAATGTTCTAAGGCATAAAATTTGAAGTAAGCCATGTGAAATGCGCCCAAGCTTGAAGAGGTTCTAAAAATCTTCTAAGTATCCAAAATTGGAGGCTCACACTTCAAAATGCGCCCTTGAAGGAGAATGGAAGATGAGAAGCTTGGAAAATTTTCTAAGTATATAAAATTTGAAGTAGAGAGGGTCAAATGCGCCTTGGCTCTGAGGTGACTCCAACAAAGTTTCTCTAAGTGTTGCAAAATGAAAGATTGATCTCTCATAGGTGCCCACCCAATGGAGTTAAGATGAAAGTTCTCTAAAGCACTTAAAGTTGATGTTCACACATGCAAATGCGCCCAAAAAGGATGGGGAGACTTGGAAATTTTCTAAGTATCACAAACTTGAAGTTGGACACCTGAAATGCGCCCCAGGGATCAAAGAGGCATAAAATTTTTCTAAGTGTAAAAAATTGGAAGCTCATGCCTCCAAATGCGCCCTTGAGGGAAGAAAGCATGAGAAATCTCCCAAGTATGAAAAATCTGAAGTTGACCCCTCCCAAAGCGCCTTGAAGAAGAGAGGGTAAGTTTTTTTTTTCTAAGTATTGACAAAATTGAAAGCTCACATGGTTATTTGCGCCCTAGGCTGGAGGAATAAGTTTAAAATATCTAAGTATGGAAAACTCAAAGCCCACCCATTGAAATGCGCACAAGGTGTTAAAAGGAGTAGTGCTAAGTGTTGATAAAAAATTTCTTCACAGGCAAAGTGACTAAAGATGGAGGAACGAAAATTTTCTAAGGCAAATTCTCCTCTGATGCCTAATATTGATGGAATTTAAATATTTTTCTAAGTGTTAACAAATTCCACCTCTCTAGAGGAAAATTACGCCTAACTTGAAGGGGTAATGAAATTCTCTCAGGAATGAGTAAAATTGGCTGTGGATATGTTAGGATGTACCAGCTTTGTGAGATTGAAGAAACTTTTCAAAGTTGAGCAAGAAAATATGCCTAGAGATGAAAAATGGAAATAAATTTGATGGGAGAATATTTTTCTAAGGTTCAAAATTCAAAAAATTAAATGAACCCATTCGTTGTACACCTATGAATTCTACACGTTTTGAAGAAAATTTTCTTCTGGGTATTGAAGATCTTCGACAAGGAGTTGATTTTAAAGTCTTCTGCACTTCGCCAAGGCCTTCAGGATGAAGAATTTAATCGGTGCTCAAGCAATGAATTTTCCTAAGGGAAAATTTAAAATTTTTCTAAGGCAAGGGATTAAATGTGTTAAAAATGCCTTGGCGGATGAATTTGAAAATGATCGCCTAGATGATTTTTGATCAAGTTCCTGATGAAAACATTTTGCTTGAGCCAGGGTTGGATGAAATGTTAGCCGAAAAAGTGAGGAAGATGCGGTTAACACTTTCGAAAGATGATATGTCCTTGAGGATGATGAAATTTGGCCAAGGCATGAAGGATTGAACGCAAAGTTGGCTAGTGAAGGCGATGAACACTTGGAAATTAGAGCGTGAAAATCCTGGCAAGTAAGTTGAGTTTATATTATGAAGTGTTCTAATACTCTTCTCCTTGCTTGTTTTGCAGGAGGGATGTCGAGGGCGAGGCGGTGATGACAAGTGATGAAGCAAGTACTCAAGACTACATTTCAACCTCAGGAAAGTTGCGAAAAATGGCTAAGTGTTGAGACTTAATGACAAAGAAGAAGCGTTTTCAAAACTCAAGATGGAGAAAAGAGTGGAAGTTCGAGCAAGGTTGAAAAATAACGTCAAGAAGAAGATCAAGGGCAGTTGAACTCCAGATTCTATCAAATTTTATTTGAGGAGGCAATCTTAGAGACTCTTTTACCCTCCTCCAAGCGATCAACAGAATTGGTTGAACGCAAGGATCGAGGGCAGTGTGAACACATTTTAAGGATGGAATCTTCTAGAAGGTGGTGGCCATTAATTGCTCATTTATTGCCCCACTCTCCATTATGGCGGTTTTTAGGGCGAATCTTGTTTAGGGCTGAGGTGGCATGATCTGGGCCATCCAGCCGATTGTAATCTGAGCCGTCCGTTGGACTTGGCCATCTATAAAAGGGGGAGTCCCCCTTCATTTGTACATTCATGAGACAGTAGAATTAGAGTAGAAGTTAGAATAGAGATACAGATTAGAAGTAGCTTAGTATAGATTGATAGAGTAGTTGAGCAAGAAGGAAAGTTTTTCCTTAAAACTTTGTAAGAAATTGTTGTGAACACTCTCCCAATAAAAAGAATTTTCATTGATGATGAATTTTGTCTTTTGTTGTGAGTAGCTAGCAAGGTTTCTTCGTCCTTCTGATTCGAGTAGTGACTTAAAGTAGAATAAGTTTCATTTCATGCAAGTAGTAGATAGTAATTGTGGAATGTGGTCTTCAATTTGAGCAAACTTCGTCTATCCATACCACTAGTGTGTTCGCTGATGGTGAATGTGCCTTGTGTGGTCAGCTGGAATATCATGTACTTAACTTCGATCATGATTTGTATGTTTATATGCGTCGTCCTGATGGTATTTTCATGCTAGTTTGGTCTAGCCAGGCTACTCCTTTACGAAGATTACCCGGTTCCCGTAGGTTGTAGGAAGGCGAGATAGCGAACTGGTTGAGCTTGGCAATTGGTCGCCATGTCCATGCTTAGGTAGTTAGGCTCTCTAAACCTTGCATTTCAAATTTAATTACTTTCAAGTTAGTTTAGGAAACAAAGAACTTCATAAAATAAATCTTCGAGCAATTTAGATTCCTTTCTCAATTTGCCAAACAATTCGTAAGTCCCCTTGAAATACCAGCAAATCACATCGAGCCAATTGAGCCTATTTGCACTGAAAGAACCTTGGAGTTGAACGCACGAACTTTCTTGCAATCTTAGCATGCGGAATACTTTGATCAAGAGAAGATAGGGTAGCCGTTGGCGACTTTATTAACGTTGAATGCCGGTCCGAAAAACACATCAGCAGCGGGAATGCAGTGCGAGAATCCGATGCAGGATTCAGCAAAATTTTTTTGAAGTTTAGATGCGGCAATACAAAAACATATAAAAATCAGAAATATATACATATTTGTAGTAGTAATTAAGTTCAGAATACACCACCATATTAATAGTCTAATAACATAGCAAAAATACATCACCACTTTCATAGTCACTAAGTCAAATATTAAAATATTAGTGATTACTCGAATGTCATGATATAAAATTATAAATTTAAGTTCAAACATAAAATGTCGAACGTTTACAATCAGCCATTATTGATCATTGATCAATCTGAATCATATGGGTCATCATTATCAAACAAACTAGCATTATTAGATGCTACATTTTGCGTAGAACCACAAATAGCATTCGTGGCACTCACACAAGCACTGCCACTAGCAGTAGCAGTAGCACTGACACTACCACTCTCACGATCAGTAGCTGCTACAGGCTCATACTCATCATCAATATCAAGTGCAACTAAGTGACTTGTGGAAGCATCCAAGTCAAGCTGCTCTGGCTCAATATCTCACCTCCTTGTGTCTCCTTCTTTGTAGGAACTTTGCTTGTGTGTAAGGAGGCGCAAGTTTGAATGCACATACACCAAGTCCTCTGCCTTTTTTGAATGCAGCCTATTGCGTTTTATTGAGTGGATGAAGGAGTATGTGCTCCAATTCCTCTCTGAAGAAGATGAACTAGCAACCTATTAAGAGTCAAGACCAAATTAAATAGTTAAGAGGTACAAAATTTAACTAAACAAAATTATTAATTAATATAAAATTATAAATTAAAATTAAAATTACAAAATATAAAACTTACTTGGGATAAGATTTTTATTGCAATTGGTTGGAGGTGCATGTATTCTTGCCCATGGAAGTACCACCAACTATGACCATCCACCCTGTACTTGTCTCGAAGAGCATCAAGATTCTGAGCAACACTACTAGAGCATGCAAAAGCCATGAACTCAACCCTCACTCGATCACGTCGGTCACGATCAGTGAAGAGTCTCTGAATTGCTGCCTTGTACCCTTGAGCCACTTCAACATCCCTATATGGAGCAACTCTTGATGTAACAGAAAGAAGCTCAGGACTATAATATTTGGGACTCAATGCAAAAGCAAGAAGATGCAATGGAGTGGTCATTTTGTTCCATCTATCAACCATGATTTCTTGTAGCTCTTTGAAGAACTTTTCATCAGGATCTTCATCTTTTGCATTGATGATGGTTTTCATCTTCTCAATCATTGAGTCAATACCATCATATACTTCTCCCAAACAAGGTCTATCCATGTTTGTGTAACGGATCATGCTCAGTATAGGCTCAGTGAAACTGACCAGGTACTCAACACGATCCCACCAACAATCATCTAGGATCCTTTGCCTGATCCTATTTGCCCTTTCACTGCTAGATTGCTTCCATATGGCCCAATTAGGGCTGATTACCATGGCACAAAGTGCCTCACGAACCTTTATAAGTCGTCTCAACACAATTGTGTTGGAGGCAAAACGGGTCTCTGCAACTTTCGTTTGGAAATCAAAAATTAAAATTAAAATGTAATTTTTACAAAATCAAAATTTAAAATTAAAGAAATCTAAAAAATAGAAATAAACAGAATTAACTTCCTTCAACAATTCCAATTTGAAATTGTCTAAATATTCTTGTGTCATATGGTAGTTGTGAAAAACATCTAGATGTCTTTGCCCTCAGCCATACCCACTGTTTGATCCACTCAATTTTGGATCCAATTTTTTGTAGCATTAGATTGAGAATTGGAATAGCTGAGTGTCAAAAAAATATGTGGATACTTTCTCCCCAACCAATAACCCAACAGCCCTACAATTTTTGGCATTATCGGTTACAACTTGCACAACATTTTGATGGCCCACTTCTTCAATAGCTTAGCAAAAGATGTTAGCAATAAATGGACCATCTTTCACCTATCCCTCACAATCCACTGCTCTCAAAACATTGCCTCTTTAGGGGACACAGCAATAACATTGATCAATGGGCGATTTTTGCATCTTTCCATCCATCAGAAACGATGGTCACCCTTGTTTCGATCCATGAATCCCTTATGGGCTTCAAAGAGTCTGCTACATGTTTCACCTCTTTCTCCAATAAGGTGCAACCACCTTCTCAAAACTTGGGCCCTTATACCCCTTTGGAGCCTCATTAATAGATTTCACCATTTTTTGCCAATATGGTGAACGAACAACGTTGAATGCCAATCCATTGGCATAGACACATCTTGCTATGTCTTGATTAGCAATCTCTCTTGCCTCATTCTGAAATGAAACTTCCAACGGTCCCTTAGATCTTTTATTTGATGAGGGCACGGTTTGCTCTTGAGGGATGTTCATAAATGGATGGCTTTCTGTAGGTGGAATATAAGTAGGTGGTGTAGGGGGTTTCATGGATTGAGATCCTTTCCTCAAAGGATGGCTTTTTTTAAGACTAGCAGCTTTTTGCTCTGCTTTTTCTTGCTCAGCAATATATTTCAACACTATGTCATCTGCAAGGCCTTTGCCATCACCTTCTGGAGGTCCCGGACAAGGTTTGATGCCAATATCAGGGATCCTACACAAGTGGGCTTTCACTCGACTGTATGAGCTCGTGTATTGAATTTTGCAATGACTACAAATCCAAATAAATACTCCACCACCTGGACATTGTTGAACCATTTCTACATATTTCCAAAGGGGAGAGGTTGCATTTATTTTGAAACGAGATTGGCCTGAATTAGAAGCAGATGCCATTGTAATACCTAAGGGCCAAGGCACAACAGATTGAAATAATTTTGGTATTGAAATTTGAAACTAAAAAACTTAAAAGAATGAGAACAATCAACAAAAGTAAAACAATAAAAACAAAACAAAATAGTTCATTTGTTAAACTTAAAAAAAATGTAAGAAAAAAATAAAAAAACTTCAAAGAAACCTACCTCTTTTGAACAAATCTTGCTCTACGATCTTCTTGATTCTTGGCAAACACTTGCAAGTGCTTAGGAATAGCACAACAATCAACTTTGAACAACCAACGATCAGCCTTCAAGTCTATTCAAGCTTGTGCAAGCAAGAGAGCAAGTTCAGCAATGGAGGCAAAAAAACTCGTTTTTCATTCACAAATTGTTAAATGAGATTGTTTTTACCAATTTAGTGTGTTTGGAGGTCGAAATTAGGGTTGCAATGAATATTAAAATATTTAGAAGTCAACATCTAGTCAAAAAAATGATAAAAAATGATTAAAAAAACACGTTTTTATGCGGATTGGGCGTTTTGACGTCAAAATACGTCGTGGATTCTCCTTGGATTCGTCGCGCCGTATCCTGGCCGAATCCGCAGTCAATCCACGAATCTGAAATGTATTCGTAGTCTTATTTTTGAATCCTGGCTGAATTTTGGACGTACCGAATCCGAATCCCAATCCCAAATCCGAATCGTATCGTATCGTATCCGTAGTCTTATATTGACGAATCGGTAACTTAGCTCATAAAGTATGCAATCACTAATTCACCTTTCACTATCTTCACATGATGAAGTTGTTGCTTTAGTGCAATTGCTTGGTTGGTATTGTTGATTTCGTACATCTCTTCCAATGTTTTGAACATGTCTCTCGCTGTCTTCAACTGAGAGACGATAGGCACAATATGATCCTTGACGGAATCAACCAATATCTTCATTGCTTTAATATCTTTCTTCACCCATTGTAACTTTGCTTCTTCCTCCTTAGGTTCAGGAACGCTGGACTCTACGAACTCACCCAAGTCATTTTCACTCAAGGTAAGCATAATCCTAAACCTCCATGATGTGAAGTTAGATGCACCCTCAAGTCTATCCTCGATCTTTAAACCATTCACCATCTTGACTAAGTGAACAAATAAGGTATGCTAATTAGCAATAATCTGATCACGATCCTCTTAAACCCGCTCTGATACCATGTAAATTTTAGTGAACAGATTATATGCACAGAAAATTAATTCAAATTAGACAATAACACAGCAGATACCCTGGGAAAACCCTCCACTTGAGGGAGGAAAACCCAGCAACAAAGATCTCTCTTGATATATAAATAGAGGCAACAAATCTCTTTACAATGAGGCCAATAACAAGGCCAATCTTCAGCACCTACACAAGATGCAATGACAGATAACAATTTGTATTTCTTCAATATTTAAATTCTGCCTTTGAAGAAACTCACAATCTGCTCTTGATGAAATTCGCACTTGAAATGAAGGAAATGAATCGAACTTGCTTGATGATGGAATAGATGAAAGTGACCTTGTATATATACAAATGTGAGAGAGGTTGCACCTCTTCATGTACAAGGTCGGCCATGATACAAGTAATATAATTACAAATAATAAATGCAAATTATAAGGAAAGTTGGCCCAAGAGAAATTATATTGTTGCCAAGAGAAGCGCACATTCTCATTAAATGACATATAAATAAATAGCCGATAGGCTATATTGATTTATGTCTTCACTCGTGGCTGGAAGGATGAACCCGAAGTTGCTATATCATTAACAACATATACCATCATGGAATCAAAATGCTCCATGTGCTCCATCAAGATACCTGCAACAAGAATCAAAGTGACCACCATCCCAAGCATGAATGCTTTCATCCTCCATCATGCCAATGCACAAAGATAAGAAGCCATCCAAAAGAGAAGCCACACAATCTGCCACAACGAAGCACAAGTCTTGTTCAACTGATATCCCAAACACATACACTCAATCCAAAGGTAACAATATGCACCAATAGTTGTCAAGATACACAAACCCATAGCTGAAATAACACCCGCAAAAAGTGCCAATACATCCAACTATCCGTACCTCCAAGGTATACAAAACATAGTAAACTCATGTTATAAACATATACACCCATAAACTGAAATCATAAACTCCATGTGCAAAACCTGTCAAAGAATGACATACACATCCAAAAGCTCCCATTGCATCGGTAATGCAAATCTAAAAAAGATCAAGGTATACCAAGTCTACCAATAGCATCATATAGAAAGTGTAAACTACATCATGTAGAACCAAGAAATCATCCACAATGATATGCAAACCTGTAAATCAATAACTTGTAAGAACAACTCTCACCACAAGTCTCCATAGCTCTCCCAAGTACTCCACACCCAACAAAAGAAAAAGATAAAGGAACCTCCATGTCATCACCCAACAACATAAGTGAAAACACATGACCACAAGCTAGTGATCACAATAGCTCTAGCCAAACCTCAAACCAATGTAATGTGAAACCAAACATCTAAGAAGATAACCAAGACCAAATAGAGAAACTCTGCACATCATATACGTGTAGAAAAATCTCCTACATACACCTCTAAATGCCAATTGTGTCAAGTATGATCTCCTCCACAACACCCCAAAATAAAAGCCGTAACAACACGCAACCGTTCAATCACCAAGATCAAACATAACATATGTATCATGTAATCAACATGGATGTAAGCCTTTCATAACCAAAGAAGATCAAACTAAATCCATTCCCAATGAAGGAAATAAGCCCAATACATCTCCTAAACTCAACATCAATGAATGTAATCACAATGCATAAGGAGATTAAACATGCCAAAGTCAAATAATAGATTTTGCTTCTTAGAGAGATCTTACGAGAAATTTGAGGTTTATGTTTTGAGATTTATCGTAGGATATATTCATCGACCTTCATCGACGGGAACACAATTGTTCTAATGAATAGTAATTTGTTCATTTTGAACAATATCGCAATGTACAATCAAGTCTATACCACATGTGATCTATCTCACACTCATTGAAACAATGGTGATGCATGGATCTACCTTGTAACCTACAAAATTGACCTAGTGAACTTTGTCTTGTGGACCAAATTCACTTCTATATTTAATATCTAGAGTAGATCATTTCATCCAAGAATCTTCTTCTCCTAAGTCCTTTATCTTGATCAAAGTAGCTCTACATTCATTATTAAAGATCAAGGACATCAGTGTTAGGCATACAGGTACTTTAGATAAGTTTGAAACAAATCAAGTTACACCCAAATTTGTTACATAAGTCTATGTTAAGTTACATTGTGGGCCCATAATCCACAAATCCTAGGATCATTCTCACCTCTCAAACTTGGAAAAAAATTGATATTGTTTAAATTAATTAGGTGAAATAAATCAATACTTTTCCAAGATATGAAAATTTCTTAGTGTTAAACATGGGGATATATCAAATTTTATGAGAGTAGTGACAACCTCCAATTATTTGGAAGTTGGACAAGAATTGGATATTAGTGTAAACCTATAAATTTAAGTCCTATTGTTTGCTATGAATGCTAAGACTTTGGTACATCTTTGACTTTATTGGACTTGATCAATCTAATAATTTTATACTTAAGTATTATCTAGAAAATATATACTTAGAAGGTTATAACATGTCATTAATTACCTATAAGTCTATGACAAGGTGATATATGTTGAAAGATTTTTTAGGCTATTTTATATTATGTAATGTCCCTTTTGGGTGAGCAAGAGAAAATATAGAGGGAAAATAATCATTTTGATTTTTGGTACTCTAGGGAAGGAGGTAAAATAACATTTAAATTTGATTTTTGGCGTTGAAAGGATGGGAGATGGCTTTTATTGATTTATCATGATTTTAGGCAAAGTCAAAATATTTTATATATTTTTATTTGGGCTTGGGCTTTTGGAGAAATAAAGGGGGAAAATAAATGAAAATAAAAAATAAAAAAATTAAATGTGAAGTTGGCGCCCAAAAAGGAGGAGAAAAAATAAAATAAAAACAATTTCAAAATGCAAAGTTGGCGCCCAAGTTGGGTCAGCCAGATTGGGGGTGATAAGGGAGATTCATATATATGCAAGTTTCATTTGGAGGCTTTTCTCATGATGTCAATTATCTCTGCTTTTTCTGATCTGCACTTTGGCGAATATTCCAAGGATGAAAACCCTTCAGAATATTGGAGGAGTTGGACGAAAACCTAACTCTTCAATGGAGGACTTCATTACGGAGGTTCACTTGTGCTTCAATGGAGTTTCATGCTAGATATTCATGCTCAGATTTCTACATCAGCCTAGGCGACTTGAGGAAGGTGATTTTGTGTGCATTTTGACCTAGGGCTACTCCCTAGGATAAGGCACCCAAGTTGCAAGAGGAGTGACTAGGTTTGGAGGGTGAATTGTGGCAAGTTTGGATGGTTTTTTCTTGATTTCAAGGGTTGCAGACCCTACAATCAACCAGCAGGTCAACACACACTTGTGGTAGGGTTTTGGAGTCATTTATCATCATATACTTGCATTTTACTAGCATTTGTGTGGGCTAGAGCAATTTGCTCAGCTAGGGTTAGGGTAGGACATCATTTTCATTAAACATTTTGGGGTTTCTTCATATCAGCAAGCTATTGTATGTTGCATGTTTGGAGCCCATTTCATAGTGTTATTGCATCCATTAGCAGGTCTGATTTGTAGCAGCAAACTGAACATTCAGATTATCAGAATTCGACATGTTTTTGGTGGATGGTTTGGTGATTCATTGTTCTGGTTACATACTTGTTCATGTTTAAACAAATCTGCTATGATTTTTGTTGTCATTGGGAAGATTAAATGCTGCTGCTAATGCATGTTTAAGCTCAGAAATTTATATCAGCAAACTAGTGTTTGAGCAGAATTTTGAAATAAAAAAGTTAGGGCATAAAACTGTGTTGCAAAAATCAGAAAAATTGCATATATTTCAATTGGGATATTTCAGTGGTATCAGAGCTTTGGTGTTGCCAGCCTAGGGGTTTTTATATGCAATCACCATTTTAGTTTTACTACAGAAGAAGAATAAGACAGCAAGAAGAAATGGGTGAAGATAGCTCAAGAAGAAATGATTAGCCATGGGGAGGCTTTTTACAAGCTTTGGCCCAATAGCAACAACATTTGTTGCAAACTTTCCAAGAGCAAATAGTGGCTGTGATCAGAGATTTGAGGGTTGACCAGCAAACCCCAAGAGCAAACAACAGTGCTAACAACAATAACATGGGTAGAGTAGTGACCTATACCAGGAGAGCCACTACTATAGTATCGGATAGGCTGTTTTGGCCTACTTTTGTGGAGACTACATCTAAGGAAGAAGAAGACACTCATGTTAATGATGACATAATGGCTGGTTATGATGAGTACCTAGCACTTCGAGAGGTGGTTGGAGCTACCATCAACTTACACCAATACATGGACCAACAAAGGAATAAGAAAAGAAGCAAGCAAGGAAGGTGTCCTCAAAAGCAATACAAGGAGTACAAAGAAGCATTGAATAAAGTTCCTCTTCCACACTTTGACAACAAGACAAGTCATTAGAGCATAGGTTCCTCAAGCAAGTTCCATGCACTGTGGCGTTTTCACCTTCGCCCCATTACCAAATAGGGACCCTAATTCGACTTCTTTTAGTCGTTTAATATTTATTTGTTCTCTTTTCTCATCTGTCTTTTGATGGGCCATACGTTGAACCTTAGCATTGAACTTTTGGCCAGAATCTGAAAATTAGGGTTTTGAGCTTTTTATTAATTTAGTCAAGCGGGTGAATAAATTGAAGTTGAGATTAACATTGATGATCACCACACTTGAGATGGTTTCTCAAGTTTCATCGATTCCCCGAGTACTTACTATTTTTAGTAAGTGTGCAATTCTGGGGCAATCCTTGGCATTCTTGGCGAATCAAGGCGATCCTGTTGCATTGAGAACATATCAAGCTACTCTGAGTTAAATTTAATTTTAGACGGACAACTTACACTATTTTAGCGATTCGACTTGGGCCAATTTGGGGCCTATATACAGATTTTGTCGCTTTATATACGCATTTTCCTTCTAGGTTTTACGAGACCTTGGCGACAATGTGACGTACAAAGCGAGATAATGACTTTCGTATTCGGCCTTGGAAGCTGATATTAGGGTTGCATCAGGAGCGTTTTCGGTAGCATGTCGGCATAATCGTTAGGTTCCAAGAGCTGCGATGGTATAACATGAGATGTAACAAACCACTTTTGAAACTTACTGTTTTTCGCGATATCACTTGGGCGGTACTCGACGCCAGGCCTGTTGATCTGTCATGCTGAAAGCAGTGTAGACTCCATGAGCAACATACCAAAATTAGGGTTCCGAGCCGAGGCGCTAAAATAAGGAATCGGAGGTCAAATGTTCAAAATGGAAGTATCCCATGCGATCAACATCATTCGAGGACTCTGTTGGCAAATTTGAGGCAATCGGGAGAACACCTTTATTTTAGTAAAAGTGTTCAGACACGGGCTATAAATAGAAAGTTGATCCCGGGCGTCAGCGCAGAAAGACAAGTTCACCAGCGAGGATCACACTGTCCAAATTTCAACTCAAACAGAGAAAGGGAAATCTCAGAAACGAGCACTTACTATAAATAGTAAGTCACTTCAGAAGCAGCTATAATTGGCAGGTCAGCATCAAATCTCGACAGGTACAAGTCAAACATGTGATGAAGAGTCTTTGGCGCAAATTTCGAGACAAACGGAGTTGCAGAGGATGAGGAACCAGATAATTGCTATTTTTAGCAGGCATGGGCAAAGAAATTAGGGTTTCCTAAAATCAAGGGCGAAACATGACAGCCAGGCAGAAGCAGCGTCCAGTCACGATCAATACCCTTCAAGCGTTCAACACGCGAAATTTGAAGACATTCTGAGCAGTTACTATTTTTAGTAAGTTGCTAAAAAATAGCAGGTGCATGCAGATATCAGGGCCCGACAGCTCAACCACATCCCGAGGTTCAGAACAAAGCAAAATCCAGCCTTTTGGGAGCTTGAAATTAGCTTGAAGTGCAAAATTGACAAACTTTCTAAAAATAGCAAATTAGGGTTAGCATAATCAAGTCACCCTAAATCCGGCAAGGGACGAGAAATCCACCAAGTTTGATATTTTTTCAGGTCCAGCATCAAAACTGCTTTAAAAGGTCAAAGACAGATCAGAATTCTTGAAGTGTTTGAAAAATGGAGGCTTGACCCTCCAAATGCGCCCAAGATGAAGAGAAGGCACTTGAAATTTATCTAAGGCACGTCAAACTTGAAGCTCCCTACCTCATTTGCGCCTTGACTCATGAGTGGACCCTTGAAATATTCCAAGTTGAAAAATGGAAGCTCATAGGCTGAAATGCGCCTTAGTCTGGAGGAAGAAGCATGGAAAAATATTCTAAGTACAAAACTTGATGTAGAGGGTCTTATTTGTGCCCTTGAGCTTGGAAGCCTTGAAATTTGCCTAAGTTCTTGAAACTAGAAGCCTCATGGGCCAAATGCGCCCCACTTTGAAGAAAGACTTTAAAATTTTCCTAAGTCACAAAATTGAAAGCTGGACTATAGATTTGCGCCTAACCTTGAGGGTGAGCTAGAAATTTTCTATGGCACATAAATCGAGAGTTCAGGGTCCTAAATGCGCCCACCAAGTTGAAAGGAGAAATTAAAATGTTCCAAGTCTTCAAATCAAAAGCGTGGCCTCTTATTGGCGCCTAAGGTCAAGAAAAGTGATTGAAAATACATCTAAGGCGTTAAACTTGAAGCCCGCCCATTGATATGCGCCCCACTTCAAGGAGGAAGTAATAAAGTTTCTAAGAGTACAAGGGGTCAAATGCGCCTAGGGTGGAGTAAGGAAATCTGAAAATTGCCTAAGTAAGAAAAATGAGAGCCCATGGGTCAAAATGCGCCCTTGAACTTGGACATGTCAAAACTGAAAGCTCATCACATAATATGCGCCTTGAGGGTGTTGGATGAGGAATTTTTTCTAAGTCATTGAAATTTGGAGCTCCCTATGCTATTTGCGCCCTTGAGCTTGAAGAGTAAAAATGTTCTAAGTGTGAAAGATTTGAAGAAGCACCTCCAGAATGCGCCTTAAGAAGGACACTTGAAATTTTTTTCTAGGTGTTGAAACTTGAAGCAAGGTACCTCAAATGCGCCCTCCATGAGTTGAGAGTTGAAAAAGTTCTAAGTGTTGAAATTGAATGCCCAGGGTGTCAATTGCGCTTAGCCTGGAGAGGGTGAGAACTTCAAAATTTCCTAAGTGTCGAAAATGGAACTTCAAGGGTAGAAATACGCCCAAGAGGGAGGTCTTTGAAATTTTCTCTAGGTATAAAAAATTGGAAGTAGACATAGTCATATGCGCCTGGGAGTTGAGGGGAGAGTTTGATATTTCCTAAGTGTTCAAAACTCAAAGTGCACACCTTAAAATGCGCCCTTGACTTGCATGGAAAGTTTGTTAAAATGTCTGAGTCATGAGATTTGGAGTTCCAAGGGTCAGATGCGCCCTAGTTGCTGGAGGAGTGAAAATTCTACCAAGACATGAAAATTGAAAGCTTAGGGTATGATATGCGCCTGGCTATTAAAAGGTTAGCAAAGTTTCTAAGTGTTGGAACTTGAAGTGGAAGTACAAGGTGGTAAATGCGCCTTTGACTAGAGGGGTGAGCTGGAAAAGAATTTAAGTGTGGAACTTAAATTGAAGGAAGATCCCATCATTTGCGCCTGGAGCTTAAAAGAATAAAACTTAAAATTTTCTAAG
>VDFB02392135.1:0-27302 GCA_007258455.2 Sequoia sempervirens | reverse complement strand
TTCCATCAACATGAGCTCCCTCCTTTAGAGTTACAAAAACAAAATGAAGCCTTTATGATAATTTCTCAATTCAATCACATAGGTATCAAAAGAACCCTTATTGATAATGGTTCTACCCTTAATGTTTGTAGTGTGAATCTCCTTGATAGATTGTGTGTTGACAAGTCACAAATAATACCTGATTCTACATCCATTTGAGGATTTGACAATACAACAAAGCAACCGCTCAGTATAATCACTTTAACTATTATGGTTGGGGTAGCTACTTTGCAAACTCCTATTCATGTCAAGCCTTATGATCTTTCATATAATATTCTTTTAGGTAGACCATGGATTCATGAGATGAATACAGTGCCTTCAACCCTTCATCGCATCATGAAATAGGTCTATAACAATCACATTTATCAAGTTGAAATCGACCCCGAGCCTGAAAGTTGCTTGTACCTTGAAAAAGGAGCTACAAGTCCTTTGAAAACATTAATTCCAACATCCAACATAGACCCTCTTAAATGTGAAAAAAATAATGAGGAATCAATATCTTAATTATTTGGTGATGATTAGGGGTCCTTAGAATTTACACCTTCTTTTATGGGAGAATACATAATCACACAAAAGACCGATGAGAAACAAGAACAACCAACCATCATGTCAACTCAAAATTCTGAACAATCTTCTCAAACATCTATCTCTTATACTTTGGATGAAAATGCAACATACACAACAAATTTTGATGAGATAGATTATCAATCCTTACCTAAACTGATATAAATGGAAATTATTTATGGAAAAGGCTATGAACTTGTGAAATAGCTAGGATATACTAGAAAAGGGTGTGGAAAATATGAACAAGGTATTCATGTTCCTATCTAACCTAATACACAAGAGACAAAAACTGGATAGGGCTATTGTTTTTCCAAGATGAAAAAAGCTACTCAATGACCATCTTTGAACATCAACACTATTACATGTCAACCAAAAGATAAACTCACCATCAAACATCCTGAATTGTTTTATATAAACTTACCACCATCATGGAGGTATGTTGATAGTGATGAAACTTTGAAACAAATGTTGGAGTTTATGATAATGCATCCTCTCCTATGAAACGAATTCCTCGTGCTATGATTGTTACTAAGCAAGAAGAAAGTGATATCAATGAAGAACCCTATGAGTCTAAAGTTTCTAAATCTAATGCACTCCCTTTTGGAGATACAATTGATGTGCCAATGTACATTAATGATAAATACAAAGTTATTAAGATTGGGAAGTGCCTTGATGATAAACAAGAGGACACTACAACTTTACTTCATGATTTTCTTGAAACTTTTGCTTGGAAATATTCTGATATGCCAGGAATTGACCTAAAAATTGTGTGACATAACATTGTTCTTGCTGAAAATGCTAAACTTGTTCGTCAAAAAATAAGAAAAATGCACCCTAACATAGCTTTGCATGTTAAAGTAGAGCTTGAAAAACTCCATGATGCAAGCTTCATTCAACCTATTGATTATTCTCCTTGGATCTCAAACATTGTCCCAATTGCTAAACTTGATAATTGTATTAGGATATACACAGATTCTTGTGACTTGAATAAAGCTTCTTTAAAAGATGACCTTTTGCTTCCTAATATTGACATGATCATGGATTCAACTGTTGGACATGCTTTTTTGTCATTCATGGATGGATTTTTTGGTTAAAATCAAATCCTTATTAATCCTCAAGATTAATACAAAACCGCCTTTACAACTATTTGGGGAATGTTTTGATGGGTCGTGATGCCCTTTGGTTTAAAGAATGCCAACACAACTTATCAATGAGCAATGACATTGATCTTTCACAATTACATCCACAAAATTTTGGAATATTATGTTGATATCCAAGCTAAATCCTTAACAAGACAAGACAATGTAAATTTTCTTCAAAAAATATTTGAATGAATACGTAAATATAATATGCAATTAAATCCAAAAAAGTGTCTTTAGCGTAGATAGTGGTAAACTTTTGGGGTTTGTCATAGCTCACAGAGGCATTGAGGTGGACACAAAGAAAATTGATGCAATTATTAACATGCCACCTCCTAGGAACATTTCTCAATTGTGAACATTACAAGGACGAATTCAAGCTATTTTCCATTTCATTGCATCTTTAACTAATTGCACATTACCTTTCACGCATCTTCTTAAAAAGGGTGTCCCTTTTGATTGGGATGAGGATTGTAAATGGGATTTTGAGAGTTTAAAGCAATACCTTGCATCCCCACTTGTTTTACAACCTGCCCTGCCAAAAAAACCATTTATCTTGTACATAGCCTCATTAGCCTAGGCTCTTGTAGCATTGTTAGCTCAACAAGATGATCATGGAAAAGAACATCTTGTTTATTACATCAGTCAAACCTTAATTGATTATGAAACTCGATACTCACCAATTGAAAAACAATGCTTGGCTCTTATATTCGCTACTAGTAAATTGAGACATTATTTACTAAATGATGAAATATAAGTCATGACAAAATTTGATCCCCTCAAACATCTTTTCAATAAAACAGACCTTTTTGGATGCTTAGCTAAGTGGGTGATGTTGTTAACTGAGTTTTACCTTAAGTTTGTTTCACAAAAAGCAATCAAAGGACAAGCCTTAACCAATCACTTAGTTGATGCTCCTTCTCCTCTCACTTAACCTAATCATGATTCCTTTCTTGATGATAGTGTCTTGACCACTGATATTAAAACATGGGAATTGTATTTCGATGGATCTAAGTGTAGAACAAGTTCCAGTGCTAGAGTGGTATTAATTCCAGCCAACAGACAACCTCTTCCCTTGTCCTATCAGTTAAATTTCCTATGCACAAATAACACAATTGAGTATGAGGCATTAATCGTGGGTTTGCGAGCTACTTTAACAATGGATGCTAAACATATCAAGATCTTTGGTGATTTGCAATTAGTTATCAAATAAATCAATGGTACATATACAACTAAACATGACAAGTTATCAAAATACAAGGATCTTACAATGAAATTGTTAGAGAAGTTTGAATCATTCACCATTGATAAAATCCCACAAAAAGATAATAGGCATGCAGACGCAATGGCAAGTGCAACCTCTCTTATATCCCCACATGATCTTTCAACAAAATTTACCTTTCTTATTTATCCCATCATGAAACCTTCGATTGATACTTGATTAGAAGACATTTTACCAATAAATCAAGATGACTCGTGTGAATGGTATGATACAATTTATCATTATTTAAAAGATGGTACTATTCCTAAGCCCACAATGACAAACACTTGAAAATGTTTATGCAAGCTAGCAACTAAATATGTGATTCTTGTTGATGTGTTGTATAGAAGATCCTTTAATGGTCTCTTACTAAGGTGTCTTAAGGATTCTAAAATCCCTATAGCCCTTAAACAAGCTCATGTCGGTGCCTATGAAGGTCATTTTGGAGGATGGTCGTTAGTGAAAAAACTCATTCATATGGGATATTATTGGAGACATATGGAGAAAGACTACTTTTCTTACGTTAAATAATGTCACAAATGTCAAGAACATAAAAATCTGATCCATGCTCCTGCTTCTAACCTCCATGCCCAAGTTCCCATTTGGCCATTCTCAGTATGGGGATTGGATCTTATTGGAAAAATTTCACCTCCCTCTTCTACTGGACATACATTCATCATCACCACAATAGACTATTTCACGAAATGAGTAGAAGCTATTCCTCTTCAATCTACAAATGCTGAAGTAATTTGTCGTTTCATTTTGGAACACATCATTTCTCACTTTGGACTTCCTTCTGCAATTGTTATAGACAATGGAACCCCATTTAAGAATAGAGAAGTCAATAAATTTCTTGAAACGTTCAACATTCAACATTGGTTTTCAACACTGTATTATCCACAATCTAATGGACAAGCTGAAAGCACTAATAAAATTCTAGAAAAAATTCTAAAGAGAACTATTAACAAACATCATAAGGATTGGCATACACAATTAGATTACATGCTTTGGGCTTATAGAATGAGTGTTAGATTATCAATAAGAACTACACCCTATAACGTCATTTATGGCACTAATGTGATCATGTCCTTGGAGTTAGAAATTCCTACATTGTGAATTGCTCTCCAAGACCTTATTAACGATGACAATTATAAAGAACAATGATTGCAAAAACTTGAGATGCTTGATGAAAATTGCATTAATGCTCTTGAGCATCTCCAAGTTTTCATCAAACAATTACAATGAAAAAATAATACTCATGTCATTCCTCGAACATTTCATAAGGGTGATTTTGTTCTTTATGTGAATCAATGTAATACCAATGTTGAAAATGAAGATAAGGATAAATTCAGCCCTAACTAGTTAGGACCTTACATAGTATATACTAGTTATGGGTCTAGTGCTTATGTCTTAATAGATCTTGATGGAACACCCCTTAAGGAACCTATTAATGTCGAGCATTTGTGTTAGTATTACCTCTAATCTCTTTGAATAGTATGATTGTTAAAGTAGTGTTGTCTAAAGTTATTTGATATAATTCTAAATAAATTTCACATTACTTCATTCTTGACACCTAATTTTGTGTTTGTCTTGAACACTAAGGTAATTATTTAAGTCCATTTTATAATTACTTTAGGATTCATACTATTCACCCTCATCTTATGTTAAGTTAGATCCTTATATGAGTTATAGGTGTATTTAATTTAACATATTCTCTTCCAATCATCAATGTTGTATCTAAAGTGAAACTGAAATACGTTTTACATTAGATCACATTTATCCTATTAAATCATGTAGACATTGATTGAATACTTTTACCATAACTTATTTAATTAATCACATTGCATTTAACATTCAAACACAAAGAGACATATCATAATAACACCAAATGTGCATGTCTATATATATCAAAGTTTTATATACATCTCAATATCATATACAAAATAAAAAAGGTCTGTGAGAGCTAGACCCCTCGAGCTTTGGTGCTCATGATCTGGTCCCTGGATGTCATGACATAGTCACGTGTGATCGTGACCACAAACTACTGAGTCTAAGTGCATACTCTAGACCCTATACTTGACCAACAACCACAAGATGCTCCTCTACCATTTGATCCCTCTCTGCTTGTACCTGTGCTAGCTCTACATGTAGTCTTAACCTCTGCTAAGGTTTGCGATGATTGTCCTGCTCTATCAACTTGATGGAGTCATATCCTCATGCTCTCGTATGCTGCCTATAGCCTTGCAAAAGTTTTGAGCAACTTTGGCTCCTCCTCCATGATCAGTGGGGGCATGTAGTTAGGATCCATCTCCTCCTCATTGATGGATGAAGGCACTATCTCCATGACAGCCTAATGACAGAACCCTTGCTAGTATCTCGTCACTCCGACAAGATAGACAAGGTACACAATCAATAAACATCATCATGATATATATACATATAAACAAAGCATAAATACTCAAGTACATGCATAAAATAAAAAACATCATCACCTATGTCTCCAGACGAATGAGGAATTATGATATTGCTATCAGGATTCAACCGTGTAGTTTCGAGTCAAACTCATTGACCCATGTTTCATGAGTAGTGGTTCAACAAGAACCCATCTCTCATGATATCGAATGGTCCACTTATCGAATGAGGAATATCAGCCTCATCCTCTCTAGGGGGCATGGAGGATGTGCTAGCCTCTCTCTGACTCTAGGTGCTGATGTCTATTGTAGCTACTACACATGATCTAGTCCCATAAGTGTGAGAGGACTCTCCATGCTTGTACCAATCCTTAGTAGCTACCTCATCACCCTCACTCAGGGGTGGCTCCTCCTTATAATACTCATCCTCCTTATAATCCTCCTCCTCCTCCTCCTCCTCTCCTCCATCCTAGTCCTCACAGTTAGGTTTGGCCTCTGAATTATACTCATCATCAATAACATCGGTAAATATGTCTGTTGTTTTGTATCATACATCCTCTGCTCTATCCTATGGCTCATCTCCCTCATCTGGTCCTAGTCTTGCATCACCTATAGGGACATCCATGTGGAACACAAGAGCTGGTCATGTCACTGACCAACACTCCTCATGCTCATCTGTGCTGCTGACATCATCAGCGTCAAATGTTGGTGGCTAGTCATGATCTAAATCATCAAAATCACTCTCATGACCATAATCTATAGTAAGCCAAAAAATATCACCTAGCCTTCAGGAACTCTACACTAATCACCTAATGAAGGGGCATGCCCTCGATGGTATTTGTACCTACCTAAATTGTTGCATGACTTGCCCATAATAGAAAGGTTGTACAACATAGTCATGCCTCCCAGCTAAAAACCTATCCATCTACATCCTCCACAGCTATCTTGTGGGATATGGCCATTGTAAAGTGAGTAGATAAGGTCTCCACAAGATCTTGTCTCCCTCCCTCTAGCCAGTCAAACCTCACCCTCCAAGTGTGTAAATCTACGTAATGCCACAAGAATCACAAAGGATAGTTGAATGCTCATGGATATCCTACAACTATAGCCCAAGGGAATCTGATAGGCCTAGTGCATGTGATATGCTTGAGGTACCACACCTGTAGAAGTGTGCAATGCACCATACTATTGATCTCTCGAAACACAAAATGGCCAAGATCATAATATAAGTGTGCTAGAATGCAATGGCCCCAAGAATAGACTATCCTGTCCTCGTACATCCCTCAAATCAAATGTACCAATCCTCCATCTAAGTGTCCCACTCATTCATCAAGATTGAGAATAAGAGCCACTATGTGCATCATAATTATTCTAACAATAGGAGCTTGAGAATATAGAAGTATGGGAAGTTCGATCTGTGCTCTAACACGCTCATCATGAATAGGTCCACCTAGGCAATACTGCATGTCCACCTTCTTCTTATAGAATGACTGATCACCCTAGAAATATACCCGCTCTCCCCAAATAGGAACTCAAAGAATACGGTGTACATCCTCGAGTGTGATGGTCATCTCCCCAGTGGGAAGATGAAACATACAGGTATTGACATCCCAATGCTCACATAGGGCCATAAGCATGGTTTCATGGTATCTCATAGGTGGCATAAGATATGCCCAATAGATACCTACTACCTGTAAATGCCTTGTCTTTGCAGCCGATAGTGCTGGAGCATGATCTCTCAGAAAAGTAACTTGTCTCACCCTAGTTGCTATCACGACCGGGCAGGGACCTATCAAAGTCATCACAAAATGCTCTAAAATTCATCTAATCTCTTCAATTTTTACATATTTCATCATGCAAGTTTGCTAAAGTAAATCTAGTATGCTTTTCTAATAGCCCTAGACACTTTAGAGCCCTTCTAGGATACTTTGTGAACAAAAGGGACACTTTGTAAACAAATGGGACACTTTGCAAAAAAAGGGGACACTTTGCAAACTTTTTTCCAAGATCCTAAATTAACCTATCCATGCATTAAAAATAATTACATTATTACAAAATCACAAGGAAAAAGTTGCAGAATCAACTCACCTCATAATATAGCTCATCGTGTGCCACCTACTCACGAAGCTCATCCAGCCACGAAGGTGTGTAATCCTATCTACTCGGCATCTTCTCATCTCACTCGTCACTCTCAAGCTACAAGAAGATTAATTTGCAATAGTAAGTGAAAAATTACTCTCTTCTACTTCTTTTAACTTCTTTTTATCATCTTTACTCTTATGCATTAACTTAGGGTTAATTTTCCTTAAGAGTTAATATCCTTAAGAGTTAATAAAGCGTCCTTTCTTCAAATCAACATAACTGGAGCTAGGGTAATCCATTTTTGATGCCACTTGATGCGTTGGAATTATGATTTTGCACTCAAAATCATCAATCATATATCATTATGTGGTATAGTACTTGGAAATTCCCTATGGTATGATGTTCCTTCTTCAACATGGCTAGATTACTACCTTGATTCCACCTCTATAAAGCAAGAAAAATCAAGGAGGGGCATAGATCTATTCTCAAATTGGATTCCTAGTAGTTAGACAAAAGGATTTTTTGACAATTAACAAATTAGTATTGCAAGATGTGGTTCCTAATGATGTGGTTTTGCAGATAACTACACTAGGGGCTTCATTCTCCCATCTTTTAAATGAGTATCCTTTTATGTAATAAAATGCACTATTTAGAGTCCTTTATTTTACATATGCACGAAGAGTCATATGGGCGCTAAAGTGAGGGCTAAATGTGACATAGAAAATTGGTAACTATTGAGAAAAGAGATAATTTCATGCCTCATTAGACCTAATTTTAAGTACCCTTACATTATTCATTCTTCAAAACAACATTTATAGGCCCCTAAGACCCATTATTTTTTATCTAGAGGCCTATTTCACTTGAGAAATCAATTAAATCTTGACAAACAACATTCAATTCATCCATATCCCAAAAACCCACCTTCACAAACCACTGGTGGGACCCATTTGCCACTTTGGGCGAATGAGTCCCCTCTGGTGGGACCCATTTGCCAAGGGTGGTGAATGAGTTCCTTTTGAGGTAAATTTCAATTTTGACTAGGAATTAAATTAATTCAACTTAATTTTTTGATGAATGTCAACCTCTTAGGTCTAAATAATAGGAAAATTAGGTGTTTTTGTTGATAAATACTCATTTTAAGTCATTTTACATATCTTTTAGTCATTTCACAAAAGCAAATTCTAATGTCAAGTCTTCTACAACAAGTTTCATTGAAAAGTTGAGGTTTTAGGGCAACAAAACTAGGGTTTGCTACAGGTCTTGAAGCTCACTTTTGATCAAGATTTAGCATTGCAAAGGATTGATGAAGGTTGCCTATGGTGAATCATGGAGAAATCTAGGTTGAGGAGATGCAACTAGCCATCAAATCACACCTAAAGACTCATTTTCAAAGTGATTCCATCTTCCATTTTCTCTCTATCTTCAAATTAAGGTTTGCATTTCATTTACATTCCATTTACATGTCATTTTATCTCTATTTTTGATGTGTTGTAGGATTTCTATGGTTTAGGTCTTGCATCACTCATCACATTTGCATTTCTTATTCTAGAACAATAGAATAGGGTTTTTGAAATACTTCAGACTTTCCTAGTCTTTAACACACCTAAGGCTAGGATTTTATGTAGATTTTTGTCCAGTTAAGGTTTGATTACCCAAATAGGGGTTTGACCAAGGTAATCCCACCATTAGACAAACAATTTTAAGTTGTTTTGCAGGTATTTTCTAAGATCTCGATTCAGGTTTCCCTCAGAAAGTGTTGTATAGGTGTCAAGGTGCAGAATATAAACTTGAAATCACAAAAAATTGAAAGTAGAATGGTTCACCATGCATGGTGTATGAGTCCCTCATAAGGTGGCATTTTGAGTTAAAGGCAGATCTAGACACCCAGTTGGTAGAAAAAAGTTTATGGGCAGAAAAAACTTACCTGGGACTGATTTTCCCAAGGTGGTGAATGAGTCCTAGTCAGCTCAAAATGAGATTTGTCAAATTTCCAGATTGCTTTCTGGTCCTCTTTAGTTCCCTAGGTTCACACTATTGTGCAGTTTTCATCCACACACCCCACTGAAAGCAGGGAACCTCTTTGCTTTTCTTTGCTTTAGTTTTTTTTGTAGGGTGTTGACTTCATCCCCTTAAGGGATAAGTCCCTTGATCTATGTCTGAATCACCCATGTGCATTGATGAACTTTCTCTTTGGGGACCCTCTTGCAATTTGATGATCATGAGTTAATCCATAGAAGTCACCTTCAAAGTTCAAAATTGTGAAAATAGGAAAAATCCTAAGTTGGGGGGAAGGTTTCGGGTTTTTCATGTATCTCAGGTATTTCCTCCCTAGGTGGAAATCTCTGATTTCTGTTAGCTTCTTGGATGCCTAAAGGGTGCTTATATTGTTATATTTTAGAGATTTTGGCATCTCGTGAAATTTAATGTCTAGCAGAATTCTCTGGATTCCTTTGCGCCTTTGAATCCCTGACTTTTGTTTCACATCAGATCCCTAAAATAGGTTCAAGTTGTTGTTTCACCTCATTTATTCCTATCGTATGTATCCTACAGCTTGTATTTAATGGAATTGTGAGAGATTTTATGCTAGAAAATTGATGCTATTTGTCTCACAATAAATTTGAAGAGCTTGATCCTAAGGAGCTGCATGTGAGCTTGATTGTTGGAATAGAATTCTTGGTTTTGGTGACGTATCCTTAGCATCATTCACATCTATTTGGAATTTGAAACTCATTGCCACTAGCTTCCCTCTTGAGTTTTGCGTCATTAATGGTATGTGCATGATGCCTTTGCTTTTAATTGTTGAGTATGTATGATTTTCTTGTGTTATGCATATTCCATGCTTATTTGGAGATCTGTGATTAATCTAGAGTTGTCCCCTTTCCATTCTGATGCCTCCCTTGAGTATTGTTGTCACCATTCCCCATTGATTTAGCAATTTAACTATGCCAATCCTTGCTTGGTTTTCCCTTTGAACTTGGTGTTGTGTGTGATGGTGATTTGGTTCGACAGATATAGGGTTTTGTATGTTGATGGATTGATGATTTGAGTACAATCTTGAGCTATTATTTCATGTTTGTGTCTGATTGATTGCTTTCCTTTGATGGTTTTGGAAGAATTGATTATGATTTGACTAAATAAATGAGTGTATCAAACCTTTGACTGGTTATTCATGGCGGAACCCTAGGGTATATTTTTTTGATTTCTTGCTTTAGATCGATTGAGTTGTGCTTGAATGAGTTTAAGTCATGGGTGAACAACTTGAAGTAAACAAGAACTTGAGCCAAATTCCCAAATTTGTGATCATTCGATCAATTTGGGTGAAATTGTGAAGAGTCAGAATTCTTAGAGATTCTGGTACCTTGCATAATTCCTTCACATGTGGAAATCTCTGAAATTCCATCACCCTACCATTTTCCCAAGAATGCATATAAATAGGAAATTTGTGTTATCATCACTAATTTTCAACCCACGTGGAAATCCCCAAACTTTTTGATAATGAAGAAATATTAGAAATGGATGAATTAACATTGCATGATTTCAATATTTTATGATTGGTTTGAATGATTTAAGTTTGGATATTTCCATTTCTTGAGCTATAATGATGATTAAATGATGTTTAGGGTGATAGCTATGCTTTCATCACTAATTTCCATGAGGGGTGAAAATCCTAGAGTTATGTTTATGATATTTTAGATCATGATCATTGTTTGGGCTTATTTGTAGGATGAATGTGTTATTTATGATGGACTAACCTTAACTTTTGTGTTGTAATGGGCATTGATTGTGACCTCTTTTTGAGTGCAGGTTGAGTCAAGCAAGGCTATTACTGGCAAGGGTAAGAACAAAGGAATGGATCCTGATGTTGAGGAGGCTCCCATTTCAAAGGCTAAAAGGATCAAGCTGGATATGAAGAGCAAGATTCCCGAGAGTAAACTTGTTTCCATTTGGTTAGAGGTGACTGACACCAATGGTGGAAAATGGGACTATGAAGAGTTTAAGGAAAGAATGGCAATAGGTGACCCATCTGTTTTAGTAAGGAGATTGAGAGATTCTAGGTTGTCTCATGTGGCTAGTTTTCCTTCCACAGTGCAATGTTATGACCTTGTATTGGAATGTGCTCGACACTATGATCAGGGTACACAAAGAGTAATTAGTCCACAGGGCAGGGTGCTTGCAAACTTTTCTCTTGTCTCTATTGCCCAAACATTTGACATGCCAGATAGGTCTCATGTGGTGAAATGTGATATTGATATAGCCAAGAAATATTATGAGTAGGATATAAATAAGGCTTTGGAGATTATTAATACTTTGCTGGAGAAACCCAAGGCATATATTTATAGATTGCCAAAATAGTTGTTTAGAGCTAAGTTTAAGTCAGATTACTATGATGCAATCATTGTTCTCAATAGAGTGATGGGCCTAAGGAATGCAGGAATGTTTGAGAATTGGATGTTTTATTTAATAGTCAAAATGGAACAATGCACATACTACCATCAGGTAGGAATAATTAGTAGGATAATTCATGAGAAATTGTCCAATATGTCGCAGATCAAGACTTTCACTATGACATCCTATTTGGTCTATGCCTTAGCAAGGTTGCATCCATATAAGGGATTAAGCACTCAAGGATTCTTTGGCCAAGATGTAATTTATGAAGTCTAACATTAGTTGCATTTGGATATTCCTAGTTATAGAAGGGTGAATGATGCATTCACCATGTACATTACAAGGTTGCTCCTGGGTCTAGAGCATGTTAGAATTTCTGATGCTGCCAAGGGATTGATTCAAAATTTTGGAGCATGGTTCATACAGTTTCCCATATTTTCCTACATAAGGATTGGTGGTTTTCCAAGAGCTCCATACAGATTTCCCAAGTATCCTAATGATCACATCATTCTTTTGGAGGTTACAAGGAAAATTTGTGCCCTTGATGCATTTGTGAAAAAGGAAATGCACAAAACTGGTTTTGGTAGTGAATTCCCACTGAGGATTGGAGGAGATGAGGCTTGCCCTTCCTTGGACATAGTGCTATTTTTTGAGGAAGAGACGGGCACTCTCAACCTATATTTCCATACAAAGAGGTCTAGATTTGATAGAACAAGTGGGGCTCAAAAGAAACCCAGCAGGGAATTCAGACACAGGGACGACCTTGAGGATTATTGGGCCAATTATAAAGATGAATTTGAGGTTTTGAGGAAAAAAATCTCAAGGTTTCCTACCAACTTGATCAGACTATACAAAATCAAGGCCATCCTAGATCAAATTGATGATGATGGAGAAGTGATACAACTCCATGACTATGAATCAGTTAAAGATAAGCCTATATGTGAAATTGATTGGATGGAGGAAGAAATAACATAATTGGAATGAATTAATGCTCCTATGATCAAATACACTAAATTGTGGATCAAGCATAAGATCTAGGTGCTAGATAATGAAGGGAAGTAGTATACTTATGACTTGATGGGGATTTTGGAGTCTCAGTCTTCTTCTGAGGAGGAGCAAGACCCAAAAGGTAAGGAAAAGGTGAGTTCTCTTTTCAAAATTAAGATCAAAGGTGGTCAAGCAAAGAATGAAGAAGAAATGAAAAGAAACCCCATTGCAAAGAAGAGAAAGACTATCTCCAAAGGGAAGAAATCTAAGTAGGAAGAGGAACCAGAGGAAGAGGGAAAGAAGGGTGATTCCACTATGCCCAAGAGGAAAAGAGTAACAAGAACATCAAGGAAGCAGAATGAGCCTCCTAGGGGAAAGGATGAGACAAGACCATAGTTGGTAGATGTGGAGAGTTTTGAAGAGAAAACACATGTTTATGCTCAAAGAGCAAGAACTCCATCCACTAAGGAAGGTTTATTGAAGGAAGGTACCTCCATGATTCCCATAGTTACACAACAACAAAAGGATACCTTTGCCTCTCCTTCTACTCAAGAATTGCATAGTGAAGAAACAAAGCTAATAGATGTAGTTTTCCATCAAGGTGAGGACACAAAAGAATTTAGGGATGGGGATCTTCACAGTATGGAGGAAGATATTGATAACATTATGTAGACTTCTTCAGTATCACATGAAGATTCAACTATCAAGGATAAAAGGAGAGAAATCCTGAGAGAAAGAAGAGATGCATGAAATAAATCCTTCTCCAACTCATGTAGTGACAAAAATGCACAAAAAGAAAAAGAATGAAAATCCAGAGGAAGATGGAGAGAAAGATGAAGAAAATGGAGATAAGGGTGAAGAAGTTTTGATAGTGCATGATTCAAATATTGACTCCTCCATTGGTCAATAAGAAAAGGATAAACAAGGTGAGAAAAAGTTAGATATTTCTATTCCTAGCTGGCTTAAAGAGGAATTACAAAGCAGGCAAGTAGTTATAGATGATACTCCACTAATTTGGGATGATTTACTGGCTAACATTAGAAAAGATAAAACAAATAAGAAGGCCATAACTATTTCTAGAATTGATAGGGATGAATCAAGCAATAGGGTGATTCATATTTCCAATCCTACAGTAGATAAAAAGAAGGATGGAGTAACTCCTCAAGATTACATCATTCAAACATTAAAGTTGGGGCCTACCTCTAGAAGACAAGAAGTGGAAGAGATCAAGGGGTCCATTGCCACAATTTTGGAAAGATTGGATAAAGAAGTGTAGGCTAAGGAAAGATTGAAGAAGGAAAATGAGAAGGTAAAGAAATATCTACAAGATCTCATGAAACCTTTGCAGTCCATTGGCCAAGTTTGTTCTTCTTCATCTGTAGGTAGTTTATTACTTGAGGAGATAGTTAGTGAGATTGAAAAGATGAAAACCTCTACACAGGCTACACATGAATGGTTACAAGGAGTAGGGTTCAGAGGAGACAACCTGATTAAGGAAATTCTATCAACTGGTGGAGATGCACACAGATCAGTTGAGTGGTTGTAGAATTTATTGGCACAAGATAAAGCTGATATGGACCTTCTCCTATAGAAAACAAAGAAAATCATGAATTATTTTTAGGAACAGTTAATAAGTGATGGAATCTTTCCTTCCTCAAAGGTTTCAGAACCTTAGGAGTGGTATGAGGCCTTGAAAATCAAGCAAAGAGTTCTAAAGAAAATTCATAAACAAGGTCAGCAGGTGGGGAATACATTGAATGACATTTATAATAGATGCATCTCATTCTTTGAAGTGATGACTGGAAGAAAGAAGTTTGCAACAAAACATCTAAGCCTTGAACAATTAAGAAAATGGTGGCATGAGGTTTATGCTCCAATTGATGATGGACCAATCACCACCCATCATTTGGATGATGTGGCTACCTATACTGATGTGATGAAAAAAATTCAGGATCTCAAGGTAGAATGGGATAAGGTCATTAAGGAGTCAAGGGAGGAGATTAAATCAGTTGAAAGAAGATTTAAAATATTGATTACTCCACCACTAGCCAACTGGGAGATGATTTTTCTTAGGGTGCAAGATAAATTGGGTCAAGATAAGGATAAAGGGCCAGTTAATGAATGGTTACATAAAGATTTGTGCTTCCCATTTATCTAGGACCTTCTATGTCTTTCTTCCTCTAACCTCTACATGCATTGGAGCGATCTACATTGGAGAGTCTAGGCTGACCTGGACTGAGCCCACATATTAAATGCAAGAAATGATTATTTTATTCAAGGAAGCTTTTGGGCCGACATATTGTGCCTGACCTTGTTGTAACCCTAATTGAGCCAACCTAGTTTCAATGTGGCTATAAATTGGGAATTTTTCCTCATTTGTAGGTGTTACAAGGTAGAAAAGCCAAGTGATAGTTGCAAGTTCTAGAATTAGGAGTTAGTATTTTTTGAGATCAAGTGTTGTTACACTAAATACTGGAATTATTGCAAACATTGGGTGATTCAATATAAGTAAAGACATTGTGATTTGGTTCTCTTTCTTGTATTGTTTTATCTTGCATGGTTCTTGTTTTTTCATCTCTTTGAGATTGCTTTAAGATTATTAGTTAAATATTATAATTTAAATTTAGAAGTGATGCAATGGTGTTTATGGTTTGATAGTTAAAGTGTTTGAGCAATCCTTGGTCCATACTTTTAGTAGCTTGTTGATTGTAAGTTGTTGTGTAAAGTTAGCCTAGGCTTAACATTTCTGTGTTGAGTTCAATTGTAGGTATTTATTAATTTTAATTGTAGAATTGGGTTTATTTGAATAGGTGCTTCATGATCTGAAAATCTTTAATTCCTCAAAAGATTGCTCTATTTTTGTGAAATTGCAGATTAAGTCTTAGTTAAGTAGGAATTAGTTTTAAGGGATTGGTCCACTTTGAGTGTTTAATAATTTACATTATTGGTCTTAGAAGTTAGTTTAGTTTTAGAATCTCTGTGAACCCTTTTATCTTTTGCTATTTCTTTGAGATCTGAGTTAGAATTAGGAATTCAAGTATCATCATATTGCAAAATCTGATAAGTTTGAAAGTTCTAGCATTTGTTTTGTAAGGTCCCTTTGTGATTACCAACATTTTCACATTATCATTGAGTTGTTTATGCATTGTCAAGACCTAACATTAGAGACCTTGGGGTTTTCTCTTAAGGCTTACTGATAGAGATTTACCTTTCAAGAGAGATAGAATATTATATTTTTTCTAAGTTATTGTGCAGAAAACACTGTCAACAGATTGGCGGTAGAAGGAGGGTCTAAAAAAGCAAGTTGGATCATTTTTTTTCTACCATTTCTCCTGAAAGATTCTAAAGAAGAACCAGATCCACACCAAAAGAAGAAGAGTTTCAAGAGTTGCAAGCTCCTACCAGGTCAAGAAGGACCAAAAGAAGGGGAGAATCATCATCCAACCAGCCACTTCCATCATTTCCTTCATCCTCATCTTCATCAAGTCCATCTTCATCTAATTCTGAAGCCATTCCCATCCAACAGCCTCAACCAACCATAAATCATCCTTTACCACCCCCACCTCCACCAATGATCTGTGTAGGATCTAGACTAGATTGCAGTATTGAAATGTTTAACTTTTACAATTCTTTTACAATGATTATTTCAAGTTAATTAGATCGAAATTAACTTAAGGAAATAACAGAATGAAAAGAATTAACAAGGTGATTATAACAGAAATGAAGGAAATGAGAAACAGAAAGAGAGAGAAGAAGAGAAGTGCAAACAACGCTTGATAACGGAGTTCGTCACAGAATGTGACTACGTCTCCAGGTCCACTCCAATAGAGAGACCGATCCGATTAACTCCAAAATCGATTACAAATGATGCACCAAGACCATCAGTTCGGCAGCATAACAGGGCTCCGACATTCAACAATGGCTTGAAAATTCTTCAACAAGACTCCTCTTCCGTCACTTCAGCATCAAGACTTCATCACCTGAAAAAAAAACTTGATTACAATTCTCACCTCAAGCCTCCTTTTTATATAAAGAATTTGCTCAATTTGGTTACTAACCAATTGATTTACAAAATATTCTCCAAATCACCTTATCTCTCCAAAATACATAAAATCTCCAAACAATCTCCCAATTTTACATAAAAATCCTTACAAATTTCAACCTAACAAAAATAAATCCCCTTAATGTTTATTTTAGCCCTTTTTATTTATTCATTACGGGCTAAGGAGATTTCAATTAGTTGTATTTAATCCTTTAAAAGGATTATAGTTGTTTAAAGTTTTAATTTAGGGAGTTTGTTAATTTTTTTATAAACCATTCGGTTTCCAACACTGTCAAAATCGACCGATGCCACATAGTTATCAAACTATACGCGTGGTGTATCGGTGGTATGAGATTTTGTTGGCCGCGGGGTCCGGGGTTCCACTCCCGCGCCGGCCATTTTTAAAACCAAATTTGAACAAATCTATAACAAAACAAACCCTTTATCATTCATAGTTGAGCGCGGATGTATAGGAGAATTGGTCGCCGGCCGCTGCGGAGAGTGTAAGGTTTGGGGTTCGAATCCCCCAACCTTCACATGCCTTTTTTTAACAACCCAAACGAATTCCAAAAACCGCCGACCGAAGGAGACAAGCTGTTGGCCACGTGGCAGAATCTAATTGGCCCATCGCAATGACGTGGACGACAACTCAACATTGACGTGGATGGTGACGCAGCGCTGACTCGGATAATGACGTGGATCTGACGTGGCCGTTGACGTGTGCGCTGACTGTACAGATGACTAGACGATGACGTGGCTCGCTGACTGGGTACGGACCGCTGACTGACATGCTAACTGTGCGTACGAACTGCCACGTGTCACTCGGCGATTGGTCCGTACAATACTGACATAGATGCCACGTGTTAGCTTCTGATTCGGCCACTTCATCGTCCGTACAGTACGGAATGCTGACGTCAGCATCCATACGGTTCACCTCAAAAAGTCAACTGCAAACTTTGACCGCTAATAAGTTGAGCCTCGGATGTCGGATTTCGACGAAACGAACGTTGCCGGAATCGTCTCGACGAGCTCTACGCGATGACGCCGATTTCATTGATTTTTGACGACACCATTTTTTCTGCTTCCTAGATGCCCCTGATCCTAGTTTGACCGAAGGTTTGACCGGCCATAACTCGTGCAAACTGACTCCTTTTTGCTCCGTTCGAGTTGCGTTGGAACCAGGACACTGAGATCTTTCTGATGGTGCAGATTCTGGAGAAAAATGAGACACTTCAATTTCCACTGAAAAATGTCCACCGGATCAACCAATGGCTTTCCTTTCTAATAATCCCTCTCCATTATCCTTCAAAAACTACAATGTCATGCCAAAGAATGTTCAACATTTATATTCCAAGTTCCATACTAATGATCCTAATAGGACTGTAGAGGAACACATTAGGATTTTTCAGATATGTCTTAGGGATAGGGGAATTAACCATGAAGATGTTGCATGTAGGCTCTTTCCTTATTCCCTAGGAGAAGATGCATTTTATTGGTACAATCATTTGCCTACCATATCAATTCATAATTGGACTGAGTTAGAAACTGCCTTTTTGCAAAATTTCAAGATTCCCATTAGTGCTAATGAGTTGTATATGCAATTTACCAATGTCAAGAGGGAAGTTAATGAGCTCATAGGGTCTTTCAATAATAGATTTCATCAGGCATATACTAGGTTGCAAGCCCCTTATGTTGTAGATGATGCCACTACTTTAGAAGTCTATTATGAGGGTCTTGATAGTTTTACAACCACCTTTCTAAAGTGGAGACCAATCCTCCAACTACCTTACTTGGTGCATACATAGAGGCTACCAAGGTTAGCACAAATTTAAGACAACACTTATCTAGCCCTTTACCATCATTAGGACTTATCGCTCACCTAAGGAAAGTTCAAGCTCTCAATTAGGCTCTTACCAATCATTCTCCTATTATGAATCCAATACCTCAACTTCCTCTGGTTCCCCATCTAGGTCCTCCTATAAATCAAATCCCACCAATGGAAAATTATCCTTGGCAAAGTGTTAATAATCCCATTCATCCACAACCACAGGCTAGTTTCCCCACTTATTTGCAGAACTCTGAAGTATTGAACTAGTCATTGAGCACTGGTGTAGCAGTGAGATATCCTTAGAACAATGTGAACCAAGCTCCATATAGTAATCCTGACAAGGAGAGATTAGATGAGTTGACTGAATAGGTGAAAAATTTGAATATGGAGGTCACTTATCTTATAAATCAGAATAGTTAGCTCCAAGCTACTCAAAGGAATATGCAATCTAACTACAATAGAGAGAATCGAGAGCCACAAGAAGGACAACATTTTGACAAAGGACAAAATTTTGAAAGAGGACAATCTTCTAGGAAATTTTTTGATAGAGGTCAACAAGGTGGACAAGGATTTGACATAAGATAACCACCTAGGTAGAACAAGACATGGAATATGAGGCCAAACAATGGAGGTGTCCCTACCCCATTGGATCAACCAAATAATCAAGAAAATCCTCCAAGTGGTGTGTATCTGGTTGAGGTTGCTTTATCAGGTTGGTGTAGACTCCATAAGACAAGTCAACATTCTGAGTTAGACTACCCTAAATTCTAGACCAATGCATCTATCTTTCAGTATGAGGTAGAGAATAATTCTAACAATCAGGAGTTAGTACCATCCACTCCTTATGACTCACCTGTGCTAGTGCTAAATCATGCTCCTTTCCCACGAAGTGAGGAAAATGGACCCGAAGAAGAATCAAGCCAGACTGAGGAGGAGGCAGATCAAGTGTGCAATGAAGGTGAGATTAAATAGTTCTTTAATGAAAATCTTGAGAATGATAATGCCCCTTTGGATGAAGAGGAAGCTAATGTTTAAGAGGTGAAGTTGTTCCAAAGGCTAATCAAGAAATATGATTTAAGAGATAGGCCAACCAAAGGTCCACAAGCTGGATGCCCATTTACCAATTCCATCCATCTAAATAACTTCACCATACCTCCTAATCTAAATGCTAGAAATAATCCAACATATCCACATGTGCCTAAGTAATATTTGTCAAATGAAGGATAGGAACAAGCTGGGATATCAAAAGGGAAGAGTGTAGATACCAGCAAGGATAAGGTGGTGGAATTTCTCAGGGAGGCTCCTGCTGACATGAGCATAGAGCAGCTGGCTGCATATGTTGCAAAAGAACTTAAGAAGCTAAAGGTAAGTCTTTCTACATTTGAATTGTTAAGAGTCCTTGCCATTAGGAATGTAGTCCTAAGAGCCAATAGTACAAATCTAGTATCACAAGATAGGCTAGTTAGCGGGACAACTAATTAAGTACCTAACTCTCAAATATCAAAGGATCAAGGGAAAGAAAAGGATAGAAGTCAAATTGCTCAGGTTGATACCCCCTAACTTTATTCCAAGGTAGAATAGAAACTCCTCCATTTCTAATTTCTATTTGTCTCTTTGGGAAGAATTTGCATAATTGTCTGCTAGATTTAGGTGCTTCCATGAATGTGATGCCCTTTGCTATCTGTAGAGCCTTAGGCAATACCCCTGTTATCTCTCAAAAGAAAGTCACTCAACTAGATATAACATAAGTAAATGTAGTAGGAGAGCTAAACATGATTCCCATGTAAATTGCTTTAGACCCCAGAATTCAACAAGTCATTAATATATAGGTAGCAAACATACCTAACACTTATGGTTTGATTTTGGGAAGAGACTTCACTAAGGCCTTAAATAGATATGTATCAACTGACCAACCCCATATGTGGCTTACTTGGAAGGGAGTGCCGAATAAAATCAGGATAGAGAGAGAGCCTAAGATGAAGTATGTAATCACAAAATATCATAATACTTCGAATCAAATATTGATATAAGAAATAAGCATGGGTAACTATGTGCTGGAAACCCTAGTTGAAGAGTCAAATGTAGAAAAAATATTTATGCTACATACCACACCTATTGATTTTATAGTAAAGTCTAGTAGCACTAAAGCCCTAGTGGAACCAGTTGAAGATGATGATGATCCTGAAGATAACCAACCCAACTTGCTAGAAAATTTTAAAGAATTAATCCAGAAGTGTATAAAGGATCATATTCATCTAGGTAGAGATATGAATTTTGAAGAACTACTTTTACCCAATTGGTGTAGAGCTCACAACGCCTCTCACTCAGAGTTGGAATGTTGCTTGTGCCAGACAATAATAGAACAAGTACAAAAGTGCATTAACCCCACTCCAGTAGTCAAAACTAATATATAGAATACTTAAGAGGATCCCAAGGGAAAGAGGATAGTGCATTCTGGAGAACCCTCTAGTAGTAACAACACAAAAGAAAAAATGAAAATATTTGGAGTTGTTGGCTGTTGGACACTAAGATTTTATGGGTCCAAATCAAAGTAGGGTGTTGGAGCAGGATTTGAGTTAATCGGCCCTAAAGGTAAAACTTTCTTCACTACTCATAGACTTCAATTTCATTGTACCAATAATGTAGCTGAATATGAGGCTTTGATTCATAGGTTACATATGGAACTGAGGAAGAAAGTTAAGATTTTGCAAGTATTTGGGGACTTTGAGTTAGTGGCTAAGCAGGTTAGAAAGCAATACTCATGCCATGATAGATGAATGACCAATTATAGGCATAGAGTATGGGACCTTATTGAGGGATTCGATGCCTTTAATATTCAGTTGATACGCTACAACAAAAACCAAACTACAAACTCTCTGGCTCAAGTAGCTAGTACCTTGCAGCCATTGTCCCTCTCTAGTTTGAAGTTCACTGTGGAGTTAACTCTAGTACCTTCAGTACCTGACAATGTGACTAACTTTCAAGTGTTTGAAGATGACAAGCATATCTTAGATTTTATCACAAGATCTGATGTGTTTACTTCATAGATTATTGATGAAGTTGAGCCTCAAGAAGCATAAATGGACTTAGAAGGGGTCATCAATTTGAATACTAATACTATTCCAAGGGGAATGGTACAGCTAGAGAGGATTTTTGATCTTGATAGAATAAAAGCTTAGGAGCAAGATGCTAAGGAGTCCATCAGTAGTCAATGTGAAACATACAACATGGGGAATCAAGATGATATCAAGAATGTCTTTATTGGTAAAGTGTGTACTCTAGAGAAGAGAAAAGGAATCATAGATGCCTTGCATACATATTAGGATGTGATAGCATGGAGTAATGAAGAGTTGAATACATATGACACTTCAATTATTACACACACCATTCCTCTCAATCCAGGAGCAAGACCTTTCACGAAAAGGAAAAGACCAATTAATGCCTTGTTGGAGCTAGTCATTCAAAAGGAGGTACATAAGTTACTTTCATCTCATATTATATTCACAGTAAGGCACTCAACCTGGGTTGCAAATTTGGTTCCAGTGAGAAAGAAAAATGGAGAGATCAGACTGTGTATTGATTTAAGGAACCTTAACCGGGCATCAAAAAAAGATAATTATCTAGTTCCTTCATTGGATGAAGTGCTTCAGATTGTCAATGGATCTCAAATGATGTATTTTATAGATGGGTACTCTGGATATAACCAGGTCAGGGTAAAATATGAGCATAGGCATAAAACTTCCTTTACCATAAATGGGGAACTTTTGCTTATAGGAGAATGCACTTTGGGCTGATCAATGTTGGAGCAACATTCTAGAGAGCCATGTACATTTCCTTTAAGGACATCATTGGTAAGTGCATAATTATTTACATGGATGATTTGACAGTCTTTATCAAGAAGAAAGGTGATCACATAGAAGACTTGTGCAAAGTGTTTCAAAGGTGTAGAGAATTTGGCATTTCATTTAATCCACATAAATGTATTTTTGGAGTTACTAAAGGAAAACTGTTGGGACACGTTATCTTAGAGAGAGGAATTTCTATTGATACTGAAAGAGTGGAAGCTATACTAAAGATTCAACCACCTACTAGTAAGAAGGAAATGAAATCATTCTTTGGAAAAATTAACTTTGTAAGGAAGTTCATCACTGGATTTGCAAAAGTAGTCAAGCCATTGAATGCAATGCTGAAGCAAGAAGCAAAAATTGAATGGAGTGTAGAAGTGAATGAAGCATTTGTAGAAATTAAGAAAGCCATTATTGAAGCTCTAGTATTGGTGAGTCCAGACTATTCCAAACCTTTTTATATATATTCATTTGCTTCCGACCACTCCTATGCTAGTATGTTGACCCAAAATTTTGATCAAGGGAATGAGCATCCCATAGCATTTATGAGTGCTCCTTTAAAGGATGCAAAATTAAGGTACCTGAGTGTGGAAAAGTAGGCCTATGCCCTAGTTAGAGCTGTAAAGAAGTTCAAACATTATATTCTAAGTAACAAGGTCTTTGCAATAGTTCTTGATCCTGTAGTTAAGTTGTTGTTGATGCAAAATGAATTGAGAGAACACAGAGCTAAGTGGGTAACCATGTTGCAGGAATATGACATTGAGATTCAACCCATGAAGTTGGTAAGAGGACAAGGGCTAACCAAAACAATGGATGAAATGGGTCCTGATCTCACAGATCAGCACTACCACCTCCAAGATGTGTCCCCAGGAGATTGGTATGATGATATTATCTACTATCTTTTGAACCAACAATTTCTTGAACATCTTAATTTGGTACAAAGGATAACTTTGCATTTGAAGAGTGAAAATTTTATGCTAAAGGGAGTTGTATTGTATAAGAAAAACCATGAGGGTGTCTACTTAAGGAGCTTAGGAAAGAAAGAAGCTAAAAGAGTGATGGCAAAATTTCATGATAGATATGGCACAGGTCATGGATCTGCATCCTCCACTGCAAATCAGATTCTGAGGGCTAGTTATTATTGGCCCACATTGTTAAAAGATGCTCACAACCATGTGAGGACTTTCCATGTGTGTTAGACTGCAACAAGCAAAGAGAAGTATGTAGCTCTTCCACTTCAACTAGTCATAGAGGTAAAACCATTTGCATAGTGGGGATTGGACTTCATTGGTCTAATTAATTGACAATATTTTGTAGGCCACAAGTACATTCTCACTATCACTGATTATTTCACTAGGTGGACTGAGGCTCTTGAATGAAAACAATGTACTTCTGAAGTGGTAATCAATTTCATTTAATCAGGTATAATTAATTGCTTTGGGTGCTCATTGGATTTAGTTTGTGATAATGGTCCTACATTTGCATCACTAAAATTTTCTAGCTAGGCCTTTCATCATGGAATCATCATCAAGTTTGCATCTAATTATTACCCACAAGGTAATGGTTTGGTTGAGTCTTCCAATAAGAACCGTTTAACAGTCATCCCTAAGCTATTAGAGAAGAATCCTAAGGATTGGCACACTCAACTTAGATTTTCTCTTTGGGCAGACTGCACTAGACTTAAGACCTCTTTAGGAACTTCTCCCTATCACCTTTTGTATGGTTTGGAGCCAGTATTCTCGATCAATTTAAAGATCCCCACTTTGTAGTTCATTAATGAATATTATGATGAAGGGGACAAGCATGAAGCTTGCCTGGCTAAACTATTACACCTTAAAGAGAAAAGAGATGAAGCTTTAGAAAACTTTTCCAAACATCAGGGTATAGTTAAGAGATGGTTTGATAGGAGAGCCAAGTTGAAAGCCTTTAGAATCTTTGACTTGGTTCTCTATTGGGATAAATCACATTATAGGAAAGGGGAGCATGGAAAATTTGACAAACTTTTGCTCGGCCCTTACCAGATTTTAGAGATTCTGGGAGATAATTCTCTTTGTTTGAAAACTCTCGTTGGAGAGGACGTCCTACTGCTAGTCAATGAGAAATATTTGAAGCATTACTTCCAATACTGAGTTGTTTATAGCTCTTTCCTTCTAAATAGTTAGATTATGTTTCCTTTCTTTTGTTCTACTTTTGCTTTGGTTAGGGTAGTTTTTCCTTTTGCTTTTTTTTGCTTTGTTTCTTTTCTGCTTTTCGTTATTTTAGGTTTGCTTTGGTTAGGGTAGGTTTTCTTTCTATTTTTCTTTTCATTTTTGGTGTCCTTGTTTTCTGATGGGCATGTCACACTTGTACAACAATCATTATATTATTTTGGGTTGTTCTGCAATATTTCTTTTACAAGCTCTAATCATCCTTCCAGGTCAGTTGGTGGGAATCCTTTATTTGGTGTCACATGTGTCAATGCTTGAGGTTGACAGGTCTCTGAGTTGAGTTGAGTCTAGAATGTGCTCGGGTCACATATCTCTACACAAATCTTAAGGTCCCAAGGTTGTTAATGGTTTCTTATGAAGTCTAGTCAAGTGAAAAATCTTATTTTTGCTTCAACTCCACTGTGGTTCTCATCCCTGAGTGTGAATTTCATTGCTCATAGGTTGAAATGAGGAATGAATGAAAATAAAAGAATATCAAAAAAGAAAAGAAAAGGAAAATATTAACTATCAAAAGAATGAATTCAACTTATCAAGAATATCTAAATATCTCTACCATGGCTATGGATGTTTGGCTGGCAGTAGAGCAATGCTTGGGAGGACCACAATGATAACATCGTCAGGGCTATGGATGCATGACTGGCAGTGAGACTCTATCTAGGATGCTTTTGAAGTTAGAATCCTAACATGGCTTGATTGGACTAAGTTCAGTTCCTATAGCAACTGAGGGGGTGGAATTTATACATTTGCACACACTTTGACTCTGGTACAAAAAAGGCTTGCTTGTTCATAAACTTTGAAACTCTTCTTGTAGATTACCCAATGTGAGGATCGAAACCAAAGAATTTGGGTTCTTGATCCTAGCTTGTCATCGAAATGCTCTGGAGCATTTCTCCAACAAGAGTCACCATTTTTTGTGCATTTTTCGCACACACGTCCCACTAAAAGCAAGGATCCTCTTTGCTTTGCTTTGCCTTTTTTTTTGTAGGGTCCTGACTTCATCCCCTTAAGGGATAAGTCCCTCGATCTATGTCTAAATCACCTATGTTCATTGATGAACTTGCTCTTTGGGGTACCCTCTTGCAATTTGATGATCATGAGCTAATCCTTAGAAGTCACCTTCAAAGTTCAAAATTGTGAAAATAGGAAAAATCCTAAGTTGGGGGGAAGGTTTTAGGTTTTTCATGAATCTCGAATATTTTCTCCCTGGGTAGAAATCTTTGATTTCCATTAGCTTCTTGGATGCTCAAAGGGTGCTTATATTGTTATATTTTAGAGATTTTGGCATGTCGCATAGTTCTCCAGATTCCTTTGCACCTTCGAATCCCTGACTTCCGTTATCCCATTGGATCCCCAAAATAGGTTCAAGCCATCATTTCACCTCATTTATTCCTATCATACATATCTTTCAGCTTGCATTTAATACAATTGTGAGAGATTTTATGTTAGCAAATTGATGTTATTTGTCTCACAACAAATTTGAAGAGCTTGATCCTAAGGAGTTGCATGTGAGCTTGATTATTGGAATGGAATTGGTGGTTTTGGCGATGTCTCCTTGGCATTATTCTCATCTATTTGGAATTTGAAAATTGTTGCCACTAGCTTCCCTCCTGAGTTTTGCTTCATTAATGGTATGTGCATGATTCCTTTGATTTTAATTACAGAGTATGTATGGTTTTCTGGTGTTATATGTATTCCATGTTTGGGTTTTTGTGTATTTGGAGATATGTGATTAAACTAGGGTTGTCCCCTTTCCATTCTGATGCCTCCCCTAAGTATTGGTGTCTCCATTCCCCATTGATTTAGCAATTTAACTATGTCAATCCTTGCTTGGTTTGCCCTCTAAACTTGGTGTTGTGCATGATGGTGATTTGTTAAAAAAATCTAGGGTTTTGTATGTTGATGGATTGATGATTTGAGTGCAAGCTTGAGCTGTTATTTCCTATTTGTGTCTGATCGATTTCTTGCCTTTGATGGTTTTGGAAGAATTGATTATTATTTGACTAAATAAATGAGTGTATCGAACCTTTGACTAGTTATTCATGGCAAAACCCTAGGGTAGCTTTTTTTGATTTCTTTATTTAGATCGATTGAACTGTGCTTGAATGAGTTTAAGTCATAGGTGAATAACTTGAAGCAAACAAGAACTTGAGCCAAATTCCCAAATTTGTGATCGTTCGATCAATTTGGGTGAAACTGTGAAGAGTTGAAATTCTCAGAGATTCTGGTACCTCACAGGATTCCTTGACATGCAAAAATTTCAAAAAATTTGTCGCCTTGCCATTTTGGCTAAGAATGCATATAAATAGGAAAGTTGTGTTATCATCGCTAATTTCCACCCCACGTGGAAATCCTCAAACTTTCTGAGAATGAAGAAATAGTAGAAATGGATGAATTAACATTGCATGATTTCAGTATTTTATGATTGGTTTAAATGATTTAAGGTTTGATATTTCCATTTCTTGAGCTATAATGATAATTAAATGATGTTTAGGGTGATAGTATGCTTTCATC
>VDFB02392134.1:0-18448 GCA_007258455.2 Sequoia sempervirens | reverse complement strand
GTCCTATAAATTGGAATAAAAGATAGCCAATGTAAGAGCAGATAGAGAGGTCCAAAGATGACAGTGGTTGTTATATGGAATGAGAAGGGTCTCTTAGAAACAGAGTAGCCAAAGGTGGCTGATTGGATGTCAAAAAGGATAAGGCCATGGAAGGCAATCGTTCGTAATCATGTAATGTAATTGAATTAAATAAATTGATGTTTACTTGTAATCTGTTTTTGGTTGAGTTGTTGATGTGAGTTTTCTTTTTAGTCGTTTGTGAATTGGTGGTTTGGGAGAGGGCAGTACCATCTTACATCAAATTGTTAGTTTATTCTTTATTACAAATTGTCTTGAAAAGGAAGCAACTTAAAGTTAATGGTCTAGGAACGTGTATAACTCAAATCTGAATTATATGATTTATAATTTATTCTTTACTATAAATTGTCTTGAAAAGGAAGCGGCCTAAAGTTACCGGCCTAGGAGCGTGTATCACTCAAATCTGAAAGTTCAATGTTAAATATGGATTTTATGTTTTATTAATATTTCAACTTTATTGATATATCTTTCAATTATATATTAGATTAATTAAATAGATTTGTAATTTGATGTGTCATACTTATACTTGAGCATTACATATATCATTAGAGCTCCAAACAATATAATTTTATGTAATTTAGTATTTATGATAGCTTTTTTGATCCATGAATCTTCCTCAATAAGTCATATTATAAGAAAAACATCCTCTTTATTATGAAATCAAAATAGCTATGAAGCCCAAGCTTAATCACGCAAATATGAATTATATGATTTATAATTTATTCTTTACTATTATTTAAATTGAATTATGTTTTAAGAATATAAAAGAGTGTAATTCAAGTACAAAATTTTAAACACTAAAAGAAGAAAACATTCCTATTGTATTCCTACTTTATTTAACCAAGATTTCATTACATGTTTACTACCCATAGATGATCTTGGATAAGATGTTTTGTATAGTTGAAAACATTCCCTTAGTATAATTGCAAAAGAGGCACAATATTTGCTCAGTTGATGTGGGGAAGACAAAAAAGAATTCACTAGGTCATGTTTATAGAACCTACTTTAAGCATTCAAAAAATATGATGAAATTAATTTTGGTCTTGGAAACATTCCAAAGAACCAATCCTAATTGCTTCTTTCATGGAAGTTGCAATTTAAAACCAACTATGTGATCCATTTACATGAGAAATGAAAGAAAATGATGGATTATAAGGCTTGTTTAGTGAATATTTTAGTTTGCCTAATTCCATCCAATGGTGTACCACAACTTGCCTCATCATGGATGTTGAGGAAATTCCTCGTGTTATAAGAGAGACCTTAATTGTGGCATCTGGAAGACCGGGTCCAGTTTTAGCTAATATCCTAGAGGATGTTCAGGAGATGGAAATTCCCAAGTGGACCATGCCTATCAAGCTTCAAAGACTCCCAAGGTCTCCACAAATTCCAAAGTTAAAGGAGATCCTACATTGGATATTTAATTCTAAGAGGCCAATCCTTTATGTTGGTGGAGGTTGTCTAAATGCAAGCCAAGAACTCAAAAAATTACTACTTGGATGGGTTTGGATCTAGGATCCAAACCTATCCAAGAAGTAATCACTGGGATCCAAACCAATCAAAGTAGTAATCACTAGAATTTTTTTGACAAATTTTCCAAGGTTGTCTAAATGCAAGCTAAGAACTCAAAAAATTACTGTACTTGGATGGATTTGGTTCCGAGATCCAAACCCAGTCAATTAGTAAGCACTAGAATTTTTGTTAAAATTTTTCTGAAGTTGTCTAAATGCAAGTCGAGAACTCAAAAAATTGGATTTGGATCTAGGATCCAAACCCATTCAACTAGTAATCATTGGAATTTCTATGACAATTTTTTTTTAAGTTGTCTAAATGCAAGTTGAGAACTCAAAAAATTTGTCGATCACACAAAAATTCCAATCTAAAGTTGTCTAAATGCAAGTGGAGAACTCACAAAAATTGCCGATTACATAAATTCTAATATGAAGTTGTCTAAATGCAAGTGGAGAACTCAAAAAAAATGTCGATTACATAAATTCCAATATGAAGTTGTTAAGAGTTTAAAAATTTCATAAATTCCAATATGAAGTCTATAGAGTTAAAAAAATTCAATTTGTCAAAAATTGGAATTCTATAGAGTTCAAAAATTTCAATTTGTCCAAAACATGTCAATTTGACAAATTTTTCTATGTTTACTATTTCAATGAATTCTATATCCTTCTTCTAGATAACATTGAAATATTCGTAAAATTGATAGCTAATATATATTATTAATATTGTAAATATAAATGCTCTTTTTTATATATGTGCTTTAAATGTGGGAAATACCTCCTCACAGGGTCGCTCTGCACCAAAAAAAAAGGGACAGTCCGAGGAAGGGGAAGCGGCGCCATAATGGAGAAATGTAAAGTGCAAATTAAAAAATAGAAGAGGATGGGGTGTGCAGGAGGGAAAGACCATGAGAGGAGAAGAAAAACAATGCCAGCTTATGTTTGAAGAATCCGGCTGCACCAAAGAGAGGTCACAGGTTTAGAAAGGGGGAAGAGGGCGATAAGTTTGTGCGAGTCGGCCAAGAAAAGAGCAGAGGGATCGAACATGACAGAGGCAGACTGTGAGACATGTGAGCATGATAAGAACCAGATATAGTTACATTACAGGAGATGATGTCGATATGCTAGGAGAAGGAAGAATGCATGTCCTATAAATTGGAATAAAAGATAGCCAATGTAAGAGCAGATAGAGAGGTCCAAAGATGATAGTGGTTGTTATATGGAATGAGAAGGGTCTCTTAGAAACAGAGTAGCCAAAGGTGGCTGATTGGATGTCAAAAAGGATAAGGCCATGGACCGCAATCTTTTGTAATCATGTAATGTAATTGAATTAAATAAATTGATGTTTACTTGTAATCTGTTTTGGTTGAGTTGTTGATGTGAGTTTTCTTTTTAGTCGTTTGTGAATTGGTGGTTTGGTAGAGGGCAGTACCCTCTTACATGAGATTGTTAGTTTATTCTTTATTACAAATTGTCTTGAAAAGGAAGCAACTTAAAGTTAATGGTCTAGGAACGTGTATCACTCAAATCTGAATTATATGATTTATAATTTATTCTTTACTATAAATTGTCTTGAAAAGGAAGCAGCCTAAAGTTACCGGCCTAGGAGCGTGTATCACTCAAATGTGAAAGTTCAATGTTAGATATGGATTTTATGTTTTATTAATATTTCAACTTTATTGATATATCTTTCAATTATATATCAGATTAATTAAATAGATTTATAATTTGATGTGTCATACTTATACTTGAGCATTACATATAACATTAGATCTCCAAACATTATAATTTTATGTAATTTAGTATTTATGATAGCATTTTTGATCCATGAATCTTCCTCAATAAGTCATATTATAAGAAAATCATCCTCTTTATTAGGAAATAAAAATAGCTATGAAGCCCAAGCTTAATCACACAAATATGAATTATATGATTTATAATTTATTCTTTACTATTATTTAAATTGAATTATGTTTTAAGAATATAAAAGAGTGTAATTCAAGTACAAACTTTTAAACACTAAAAGAAGAAAACATTCCTATTGTATTCCTACTTTATTTAACAAAGATTTCATTACACGTTTACTACCCATAGATGATCTTGGATAAGATGTTTTGTATAGTTGAAAACATTCCCTTAGTATAATTGCAAAATAGGCACAATATTTGCTCAGTTGATGTGGGGAAGACAAAAGAGAATTCACTAGGTCCTGTTTATAGAACCTACTTTAAGCATTCAAAAAAAATGATGAAATTAATTTTGGTCTTGGAAACATTCCAAAGAACCAATCCTAATTGCTTCTTTCATGGAAGTTTCACTTTAAAACCAACTATGTGATCCATTTACATGAGAAATGAAAGAAAATGATGGATTATAAGGCTTGTTTAGTGAATATTTTAGTTTGCCTGATTCCATCCAATGGTGTACCACAACTTGCCTCATCATGGATGTTGAGGAAATTCCTCGTGTTATAAGAGAGACCTTAATTGTGGCATCTGGAAGACCGAGTCTAGTTTTAGTTGATATCTTAGAGGATGTTCAAGAGATGGAAATTCCCAAGTGGACCATGCCTATCAAGCTTCAAAGACTCCCAAGGTCTCCACAAATTCCAAAGTTAAAGGAGATCCTACATTGGATATTTAATTCTAAGAGGCCAGTCCTTTATGTTGGTGGAGGTTGTCTAAATGCAAGCCAAGAACTCAAAAAATTACTACTTGGATAGGTTTGGATCTAGGATCCAAACCTATCCAAGAAGTAATCACTGGGATACAAACCCATCCAAGTAGTAATCACTAGAATCTTTTTGACAAATTTTCCAAGGTTGTCTAAATGCAAGCTAAGAACTCAAAAAATTACTTTACTTGGATGGATTTGGTTCCGAGATCCAAACCCATTCAATTAGTAATCACTAGAATTTTTGTGACAAATTTTTCGAAGTTGTCTAAATGCAAGTCGAGAACTCAAAAAATTGGATTTGGATCTAGGATCCAAACCCATTCAACTAGTAATCATTGGAATTTCTATGACAATTTTTTTTTAAGTTGTCTAAATGCAAGTTGAGAACTCAAAAAATTTGTCGATCACACAAAAATTCCAATTTGAAGTTGCCTAAATGCAAGTGGAGAACTCAAAAAATTTGCCGATTACATAAATTCTAATATGAAGTTGTCTAAATGCAAGTGGAGAACTCAAAAAAAATTTCGATTACATAAATTCCAATATGAAGTTGTTAAGAGTTTAAAAACTTCATAAATTCCAATATGAAGTCTATAGAGTTAAAAAAATTCAATTTGTCAAAAATTGGAATTCTATAGAGTTCAAAAATTTCAATTTGTCCAAAACATGTCAATTTGACAAATTTTTCTATGTTTACTATTTCAATGAATTCTATATCCTTCTTCTACATAACATTGAAATATTCGTAAAATTGACAGCTAATATATATTATTAATATTGTAAATATAAATGCTCTTTTTTATATACGTGCTTTAAATGTGGGAAATACCTCCTCACAGGGTCGCTCTGCACCAAAAAAAAAGGGACGGTCCGAGGAAGGTGAAGCGGCGCCATAATGGAGAAATGTAAAGTGCAAATTAAAAAACAAAAGAGGATGGGGCGTGCAGGAGGGAAAGACTGTGAGAGGAGAAGAAAAAAAATGCCAGCTTATGTTTGAAGAATCCGGCTGCACCAAAGAGAGGTCACGGGTTTAGAAAGGGGGAAGAGAGTGATAAGTTTATGTGAGTCAGCCAAGAAAAGAGCAGACGGATCGAACATGACAGAGGCAGACTATGAGACAAGTGAGGGTGATAAGAACCAGATATAGTTAAATTACAGGAGATGATGTCTATATGCTGGGAGAAGGAAGAATGCGTGTCCTGTAAATTGGAATAAAAGATAGCCAATGTAAGAGCAGATAGAGAGGTCCAAAGATGACAGTGGTTGTTATATGGAATGAGAAGGGTCTCTTAGAAACAGAGTAGCCAAAGGTGGTTGATTGGATGTCAAAAAGGATAAGGCCATGGAAGGTAATCTTTCGTAATCATGTAATGTAATTGAATTAAATAAATTTATGTTTACTTGTAATATGTTTTGGTTGAGTTGTTGATGTGAGTTTTCTTTTTAGTCGTTTGTGAATTGGTGGTTTGGCAGAGGGCAGTACCCTCGTACATGAGATTGTTAGTTTATTCTTTATTACAAATTGTCTTGAAAAGGAAGCAACTTAAAGTTAATGGTCTAGGAATGTGTATCACTCAAATCTGAATTATATGATTTATAATTTATTCTTTACTATAAATTGTCTTGAAAAGGAAGCAGCCTAAAGTTACCGGCCTAGGAGCGTGTATCACTCAAATCTGAAAGTTCAATGTTAGATATGGATTTTATGTTTTATTAATATTTCAACTTTATTGATATATCTTTCAATTATATATTAGATTAATTAAATAGATTTATAATTTGATGTGTCATACTTATACTTGAGCATTACATATATCATTAGAGCTCCAAACATTATAATTTTATGTAATTTGGTATTTATGATAGCTTTTTTGATCCATGAATCTTCCTCAATAAGTCATATTATAAGAAAATCATCCTCTTTATTAGGATATCAAAATAGCTATGAATCCCAAGCTTAATCACGCAAATATGAATTATATGATTAATAATTTATTCTTTACTATTATTTAAATTGAATTATGTTTTAAGAATATAAAAGAGTGTAATTCAAGTACAAACTTTTAAACACTAAAAGAAGAAAATATTCCTATTGTATTCCTACTTTATTTAACCAAGATTTCATTACACGTTTACTACCCATAGATGATCTTGGATAAGATGTTTTGTATAGTTGAAAACATTCCCTTAGTATAATTGCAAAAGAGGCACAATATTTGCTCAGTTGATGTGGGGAAGACAAAAAAGAATTCACTAGGTCCTGTTTATAGAACCTACTTTTAAGCATTCAAAAAAAATGATGAAATTAATTTTGGTCTTGGAAACATTCCAAAGAACCAATCCTAATTGCTTCTTTCATGGAAGTTGCAATTTAAAACCAACTATGTGATCCATTTACATGAGAAATGAAAGAAAATGATGGATTATAAGGCTTGTTTAGTGAATATTTTAGTTTGCCTGATTCCATCCAATGGTGTACCACAACTTGCCTCATCATGGATGTTGAGGAAATTCCTCGTGTTATAAGAGAGACCTTAATTGTGGCATCTGGAAGACTGGGTCTAGTTTTAGTTGATATCCTAAAGGATGTTCAGGAGATGGAAATTCCCAAGTGGACCATGCCTATCAAGCTTCAAAGACTCCCAAGGTCTCCACAAATTCCAAAGTTAAAGGAGATCCTACATTGGATATTTAATTCTAAGAGGCCAATCCTTTATGTTGGTGGAGGTTGTCTAAATGCAAGCCAAGAACTCAAAAAATTACTACTTGGATGGGTTTTGATCTAGGATCCAAACCTATCCAAGAAGTAATCACTGGGATCCAAACCCATCCAAGTAGTAAGCACTAGAATCTTTTTTACAAATTTTCCAAGGTTGTCTAAATGCAAGCTAAGAACTCAAAAAATTACTTTACTTGGATGGATTTGGTTCCGAGATCCAAACCCATTCAATTAGTAATCATTAGAATTTTTGTGACAAATTTTCTGAAGTTGTCTAAATGCAAGTCGAGAACTCAAAAAATTGGATTTGGATCTAGGATCCAAACCCATTCTTGACTAGTAATCATTGGAATTTCTATGAATTTTTTTTTTTTAAGTTGTCTAAATGCAAGTTGAGAACTCAAAAAATTTGTCGGTCACAAAAAAATTCCAATCTGAAGTTGTCTAAATGCAAGTGGAGAACTCAAAAAATTTGCCGATTACATAAATTCTAATATGAAGTTGTCTAAATGCAAGTGGAGAACTCAAAAAAATTGTCGATTACATAAATTCCAATATGAAGTTGTTAAGAGTTTAAAATTTTTATAAATTCCAATATGAAGTCTATAGAGTTAAAAAATTTCAATTTGTCAAAAATTGGAATTCTATAGAGTTCAAAAATTTCAATTTGTCCAAAACATGTCAATTTGACAAATTTTTCTATGTTTACTATTTCAATGAATTCTATATCCTTCTTCTACATAACATTGAAATATTCGTCAAATTGACAACTAATATATATTATTAATATTGTAAATATAAATGCTCTTTTTTATATACGTGCTTTAAATGTGGGAAATACCTCCTCACAGGGTCGCTTTGCACCAAAAAAAAAGGGACAGTCCGAGGAAGGGGAAGCGGCGCCATAATGGAGAAATGTAAAGTGTAGATTTAAAAACAGAAGAGGATGGGGCGTGCAGGAGGGAAAGACCGTGAGAGGAGAAGAAAAAAACGCCAGCTTATGTTTGAAGAATCCGGCTGCACCAAAGAGAGGTCACATGTTTAGAAAGGGGGAAGAGGGCGATAAGTTTGTGCGAGTCGGCCAAGAAAAGAGCAGAGGGATAGAACATGATAGAGGCAGACTGTGAGACAAGTGAGGGTGATAAGAACCAGATATAATTAAATTACAGGAGATGATGTCGATATGCTGGGAGAAGGAAGAATGTGTGTCCTGTAAATTGGAATAAAAGATAGCCAATGTAAGAGCAGATAGAGAGGTCCAAAGATGACAGTGGTTGTTATATGGAATGAGAAGGGTCTCTTAGAAACAGAGTAGCCAAAGGTGGCTGATTGGATGTCAAAAAGGATAAGGCCATGGAAGGAAATCTTTTGTAATCATGTAATGTAATCGAATTAAATAAATTGATGTTTACTTGTAATATGTTTTGGTTGAGTTGTTGATGTGAGTTTTCTTTTTAGTCGTTTGTGAATTGGTGGTTTGGTAGAGGGCAGTACCCTCTTACATGAGATTGTTAGTTTATTCTTTATTACAAATTGTCTTGAAAAGGAAGCAACTTAAAGTTAATGGTCTAGGAACGTGTATCACTCAAATATGAATTATATGATTTATAATTTATTCTTTACTATAAGTTGTCTTGAAAAGGAAGCGGCCTAAAGTTACCGGCCTAGGAGCGTGTATCACTCAAATCTGAAAGTCAATGTTAGATATGGATTTTATGTTTTATTAATATTTCAACTTTATTGATATATCTTTCAATTATATATTAGATTAATTAAATAGATTTATAATTTGATGTGTCATACTTATACTTGAGCATTACATATATCATTAGAGCTCCAAACATTATAATTTTATGTAATTTAGTATTTATGATAGCTTTTTTATCCATGAATCTTCCTCAATAAGTCATATTATAAGAAAATCATCCTCTTTATTAGGAAATCAAAATAGCTATGAAGCCCAAGCTTAATCACGCAAATATGAATTATATGATTTATAATTTATTCTTTACTATTATTTAAATTGAATTATGTTTTAAGAATATAAAAGAGCGTAATTCAAGTACAAACTTTTAAACACTAAAAGAAGAAAAAAAATCTAATAAAATATTACGAATATATCATTCTTTTATAACGAGAATATTAGTATAATTTGAAATTGAATTCATTAGTTGTAATAGTTTAGGATTTAAACATGTGAGATGTTAACTTGTAGCTACTAAAACTTCTCATATTCTATTCATTACTATTTCATAAATTATGTAAACTCTCCTTATTAATTTGGTTGATCAAATACTTTGAAGTATTTTTTTTCAATGGGCTAACAAGCTCACCATTTTTCCTATTTTGTAGGAATAATAATATGTGTCTGTGGTCAATTGATCAAATGCTTTGAAGCATTTACTTTGAGTGGATCAACAAGCTCACCATTTTTCCTATTTTGTAGGAATAATAATATATGCTTGAAACCTTTGGCTATTGTCTTTATAGATGGGGATGTTTTTCAATTTAAAATAGTAAATTATTTGTTTCCAATCAGAAATTAGGCGAGGTAAGAATTTATCTACCTTTGTCTAGGGCTCCACATTTTATATGCATGTCTACCAGGACAATTGGAACTACAACATTTGATGAAATTCCTTTATTCTTTATGCTTTCCTTGTTCCAAAGTTTCTTTGTCTATAGTATTTATTGCTAATTTTTCTTCTAGTTTATTGTAAACTTTTCTTATGGTCTTAGATAGGGACTACATTTGCATCACAACCCTTGTTTCTTTTTTATTGCATTAAACTTAGTCAAAACAAGATAGAGGCAATAGGAACATTATATTAGATTCCACTTTAGAGTCAAATTAGACTAGAGTTAAATATATATATGAATAAGATTATAAAAAACAAAACATCTATGACTACTTACTTTCTCCTACATTTCACATGCTTGCATTGAGGAACACCATATTACGTTAGAAAAGTTGGGGGTATAATATGTTTATTAGGTTGACCTTATGATATATGGTAGTCGTGAGCATTATGATAACTGAAATATTTATAGTCAACTATTAAAATAGGTTGATTTTGTTCTCTTTAAAGAATTGTTATTTTATTTTGAAGAGACTATGAAATCAAAATAGGTGAATTGTAGACTGGTATTTTTCCTATAATTTTAGTTGGGATGACTTCGATGATCGAGTCTAAATCATCATTCATACTAAATGGTTATCCACGAGTTGGGCAACACAAGGCAATGTTTTCTTCAACTTATAGAAATTTCAGCGTGTGAATGAGGACTACTTACCCCAACTTCTCATTCTCAATAACTAAATTTGCTACTTTTCCTCAGGCAATCTGAAATCAACTTTCTTCATTACAACAATGGAACAACAATATGTATATAAAAAACATTATACCTTTCGATTACATTCTAGCATAAATGTTATGTCATTGTTTATTGAGTTGAATTGTCCTAGTGATTATGTACAATTGTTAAATACCCATAACTTTTTTATTGTATATCATTTTGATGTATACCTATAAGAGTTAAAGATATTGTTTTATTTTAGAAATAAAGTGTATTTAAAATTTGTTTGAAAAAAATAACTGATAGTCTATATAAAATACGCAGAAAGATATCAAATTAGCAAACTTAAAATAAATAAAAACTCATTGTATGACTCATTAGATGGAAAAAACTAAAAAATATTTTAATTAAAATACGAAAATAAAATTTTGTGATACTATCCACTTTTTAAATAATTGAAAACAACAATAAAAAAACATTGCACATGAAAATAAAAAGTAGATTTTTGTTTTTCTTTCATAGATTTGATGACCCCCTATATTTCGTGATGTAATTGTAGAGTTACGTTTATCGACATAAGTAAGAATTCTTCAGTTATCACATTCTCTACACATATGGGATCAATTAATATCCCATTAGTAGGCTTGTTATTGATTCTTCCAGCTATGTAAAGAGGACCATCAAGTGCATGCACTTGATTATGTCTTGTTGTGAAAAAGCAATATCAAGAGGCTTTGTAGTTTGGCCCTTACGAGGTTTAACTTCAATCAAGTTTACTGTATTATTTATAGAATGATTATCATTATTATTCAAGTGATAGTTGATGATATAAGTTAAGCCGCATAAAATTTCTATTCCTAGTTTATTATCAAGCAACTTCCTCATATTATCTATGAGGGGAATGGCCTTACCCACAATTTGATCTTCACTTATAAAGTTTTTCAATTTCTTTAATTCTTCATCCATTCTTCTTAGGTTCTCTTGAGGGACATTAGCAACCATTGTTTCAAAATTAGTAACATTGGTAGCGGGTAGGGAAGTCATGGGAATGAGGTGTCAAAGGTATGGTTCATGATGGGTTGACTAGTGTTAGCACTATGAGTGAAAGAGCTACAAAACTCAAGATCCATGGTAGATGTAGAAGCGCAGGATGGCATGAGTCTAGAGCTACATCTCACAACAATATTGGAAATAGGACACCAAGTGGTAAAGCTCATACAAGTTTCACCAAACCTAGTTTGCACCCAAAATGGAAAGGAAATAAAATGTAAATGACACCTAAAACAAAACTTGGATAATGCAAGAATGTAAAAAGAGGTAACAATTTCCAAATTTCAAACAAGGTAACTTTCTAATTATGCTATGCAAAAACCTAAAAATGATGTCTTTTAGATGCAAATTTTGAATTCAAACAATGCATCAACTTTAACAAATTAAGCTTAATATGAACAATTTCAGATAACATAATTTTTGGAAACTAAAACAACAAACTAAATGTAGGAAAATAGAGTGTAGAAACAAGATTTTTGATGCTTAGAAAATCAGAAAAAAGCCATGATCAGGGACACATTTTCCCATGGGTGAATGGGTCTTGCTTCAGGGAACCTTCTAAAAATAAAATTACATATTTCTAAGTTGCAATTTGTACTTTCAGGTTCTGGATTTAAACAGTGAGTTTTTAGTTTCAGATTTATGGGAAATGAGATCTAAATGAAAGTGCTAAATGACCAGCAAAAAGACCTAATTTGGGATGCAATTTTAATTCAATTTTTTGAGTTAGGTGTTTAAACATGAAGTGTTATGAATGCACAATGTAAAATGAATGCGAAAATATGCAGATTTTTGTCATTTTTTAGATTTTTAAGGATGCCAAAATGCACTTTAACCCTCTAAAATAAAAATGTAAACTAGTGTAAATATGCAAGATCTAAAAATGAAAACCAAATGCAAAAGAATGCAAATCTAGACCTAAGAATGAAATGGACTCCAAATTCAAAAGATCTATAATGTAAGAATGTTGGGTTCACCAAAATGAGACAAAGGGAAATAAGTTCACCAATATGAAATGATGTAAAATGGGGGTTTGATGGACCTATCTTCCTTCATTCATTAGGAAATGAGATTTGCACAAAGAATTGACTAACAACCCTTAGGTGAATCAACTCAATGAGAGAATCTATTGATTCCCTTATGACTAAGGATGGGGACAATACTTTTGGGAGATAAACTAAATGTAGCAAATCAAACTAATTATACTAACTCAAACTTGTAATAGCAAGATAAATTATATGAAACACACAATGACAAACTTTTTCCAGATCTAAGAAAGTATGTATGGTATGTACTTGTCAACAAAAGGTAGATTTAGGCTACAAACTGGGACTCATTTGCCCATGGGAAAATAGGTCCTTTGTCAGGGTTTTTTTGCAACTTTTGGGAGCCTTTGCTCCGATGTTTGCACTTCCAGATTCTCTAGGTTTCAGAGTCGATAATTTTGAAACAACTTCAGGATCTGAGTTTCCATGAGATGACATCAACTTTGACAACTTTTGCAACTTTAACAATCTTGCTCTTCAAGAGGTCTTCAACCCTTCTTCAACCTAAATCTACAAACACAAACACAAAATAAAAATGATTTTTTTTGGTGAATGGGGGTTTGCCTTGGTCAAAACCCCATTTTGGTAATTAAACCTTGAATTGAAAAAATGAAACATGAAAGAGGGAATGAAGAATGAACAATTCTATGTTACCACTCAACAAATCTTTAATGAAACTTGATAATGGAGGTTTACAACTTGCATGAAATGACTTCAATGGATGTGGATCTTGATACTTGAAATATGCTTGAAATAATGCTTTGAATGGATCTTGAAACCTACACCACAATGTTAGCTCCAAAAACATGCATGATGCAAGAAGACTTTGACACTGTGAATGAATCTTGATTTATACAATAAAACTTTGATATATATGCTATTGAATGCTCTTGATCATCAAATTTTCTATAGAAGTCCTCTCATAAATTTTCCAGGTGAAACTTAGTGAAATAACCTTGTATTTGGGCATGTGCAGGATCATGGTATGCCAAAAAGTGGCAATGGAGAAAAGATAACATGTTTCATCGACTAAAAAATGCGAAAATGCCGAGTTGACTTTATGTGGCTTAGGTGTCAGTACACACTACCGAAGCAAAACCCAAACCTAGATTTCCAAATCGGATATCCGATTTGTGACAACATATATATTTCCATATCAGCTCAATTAAAACTCATTCTCATTTCACAATTGGTTAATCGCGGCGGGCACACAGTGAAAAGTTCATTCCGCAAATCAGATATCCGATTTGGTGCAAATCCATCTTCAAAAGGTTAGATTATTGATTTTTCTTTGCTCTAATCAAAATTTCAATTAGATTTGTGTAATTTTAGTTGATTTTTTTCAATATAGGGTTTTTGATAGATTTTTTTATGAAAAAATTGAATTTAGTATGGATTTTGATGAAAATTGAATGTTTGTAATGGATTTTGATGAAAATTGAATGTTTGTAATGGATTTTGATTTAAAAATAGTTTTTTTTATGTATTTGGATTAAAAATTAGAGAATTTTATAGATTTTTGTTAAAAACTAGGGTTTTGTTGGATTTTTTTAAAAAACTAGGTATTTTTATAATATTTTCATTTATATTGTCTAATTTTAATTAGATTAATTTGTTTTTAATTTTAATCGCATTATGATCGCTCACCACCTCCACCACCTCCACACCATCAATTCAAGAATTAATTTTTGAAAATTGCAACAATTAAGGGCATTTCAAGTTTATACGAGAGTCCCTCGATTATCTGAGATGTCAAACACAATGAAAGAAATAATTAAAAACATAGAAACCCTCTCCTCACAACATAATGCCTTTCATTCATGGCGAGAAGACATGAGAGAATATTATGCATGTGGATTGTCCTATGACGATGTGAAAGATCTCGGAATAACCAAAGCCCAAATAGCCTCTTTATTTGTTAACCCCCGCACTGGTTTGCCGGTTAATGTTAATAAAACAAAACTTTCTATAAAATGGTGCACTCATAGAGACATTGTAGAAAACTTTTGGGATCGTTGGTGTATGGTTTTTTTGAAACCACCGAACAACAATTGTGATATACCATTTTACTTTATAAAAAAATTATATGCTGAGTTTGTGTTAGGGCATCATGTCAATTACTTTGACATTAAACCCTTCTAGGGCGTTGGTGGAGGTATGCCCCAGGATAGACCAGGGGCAGTTAGAGTAATACCCCGCCCATATGTTCCCCCTCCTCCCCTTCCTCCGCCACCTTCAGTATACCATCCAAATATTATGCAGGATGCGGCCACACAGACTATCCACGCTATTCACTCTTTGAGTGGTCTTTTGGTTTCGCATGCTTCTGTAGTAGCTCAGCCACATTCTAGTGATGTTGGTGATGGCTCGAGTGGTGCTGCGTCATCCTTGTTAGGTCCACATATTTTTGTACCACATACTTGCTCCATGTGTCGCCAGATATGCTTGGGTCCTCTTGTACAGCCTGCCGAGCATCCCTTAGACACTTCCGATTATGACTTCCATGATGTGGACATTATAGATTAGACGTAGGGGAGTGGAGCACACCGTACAGCTCCTGCTAGAGAGGGGGACATTGGAATAGTGACACAGGTAAAATTTAAGTTGTGAATTCATAACTTGCATTTGTTTTTAAATGAATATTAATAAGAGATAGTATAATGTACTAATATTTATTTACATGGTCTATTTAATAGTTGATGTCCGAGGAGGAGCTGACACATGTGACAGATAGCACCCTGAGGGCCATTTCATTTGGCCTCGACACGTACACAGTATATATTTTTGCACTCACTCATTTAGATTTATTTATTATATACTTTCTTGTCATTTGAATTGTCATTAATGAAATTATATAATAACTTATATGTTTATCTTATTTTCCTCTTGTAGGAAATACCTTGTGCGAGTGAGGTGCAGGCTTGTCTAGATTATGAAAGTGCACTGTTGGATAAGGGGAAGGTAATTGAACTCAAATTTGATAGAATTAAGAATTTTAAGATCTTTTATTGATTATACATACATCGAAATAGATTGGTAGTTTCATATGTACTTGTCATTTTTATGTGTAGGGAATTATGAGCTATACATCCTTGTTGACAAGTGACACAACGCCTGAAGCAGTACATATTAGAACACTTGAAGGAGTAGGTGTTGAAGCACCTCAAGGAGGAGGTGTTGAAACACCTAAAGGAGATAAAGAAAAAGATCAACCTAAAGAAGTATGTGTTCATTTTATTTTGTGTTTGGTATTTATATGTTCCTATTATTGACAATTGTATGCTAACTTGGATCACTTTTATGTTTTTGTTCACCTATATAGATTGAAATTACAAAAGATGGTTTGGTCGGTTCTTTGAGAGAGGCATATTCTAGGACTTCTGACCCTTTGAAGAGACGGATATTTCAGTTAATCAAGATTACAATTTTAGAGTTTAATTATAATTTAATGTATATTGATTTTGATGTTAATTATTCGATTTTAAATTATATAGTATAACTAATCTCAATTTTGGTTTGACTTTTTCTTGTGCAGCTACCTTCAAAGGCAACGAGTGCTTCAAAGAGGCTCCATTTTAATGATCCACCAGTAGTTTAGGATGAGATAGACATTTTGGTATGCAAATATTGAATAGATACCGAGATGGCATATGCCACATATTGTAAAATTTTGTTTGAATTAGCATTGATGCCATTTTTGTATATGGACATACACTTGATTATTGGATAATTTGATATATAGAAGTTGACAATCGGAATTTAATTGCCTCCTCGTGTATAATTAAACTCTTTGAAATTTTAATCAAGTGAGGAATGGTTAAATATCTTGATGTACAATAGCATAAAAAGAATGGTTATATTATGTAGTTTATTCATATTGTTGGATTACATTGCATTGCACATCTTTTCAAACTCAAAGTATTACTATTACTGCTTAAGATGTCGATAGATGAAAAATTTCAATTACAATATAGTTTTACAAGTCAACCTTAAGCAGCTATGCAATTACTTCACAAGACATAACTAATAATTAAAAATTTATTCATATTATTAATTATTGCATTGCACATCTTTCAAACTCAAAGCATTACTACTTCACATTGCATAAGTAACAACTAGATGTCGGAGAGATGAAAAAAGATTTCAATTACAGGCCTGCTGCCCCCTCATTCCACACACTATGCAACCATTTACTTGCGGTGTAGGGGCCGAACAATGGAGAAAACATGTAAAAATAATATATATATATGCAGCCTAGAAGCATGAATTAGTACCAATATTAATGCATCACCATTGATTACCTTGAAGTAGAGATTTGAATCAGCATCCTTCTTCAAGAAGTCCAAACTAGACAGGTACCGATCAATCCTTTTGTACCATGCACGAGGAGCCTGCTTAAGACCATACAAGGCCTTCTTCAGCTTACACACATGTGACTCCTTCCCATGAACCTCAAAACCATTAGGTTGCTCGACGTAAACTTCTTCCTCAATCACGCCATTGAGAAAAGTTGTCTTCACGTCCATTTGATGAATCTTCCATCCTCTTGATGTAGCAAGGGAAATGATAGTTCTGATAGAAGTGTAACGAGCAATAGGAGCAAATGTTTCTTCATAATCAACTCCCTCTTTCTGAGAAAACCATTGTCGATCAGCCAAGTGTTGGTGTTAGTGGGTACATTGCTTGACAATGCTGAGCAAAACAAATATTCATTCTTCTGTGGAGAAACATCATCTACATCTACAACAGAGGTTTGATGCTTAGGTCTATCTGAACAATGTTTGGAAAAGTGACCAAACTTATCACACCTAAAGCATTGAATTTTTTCAATTCACAATGAAGGTCTGGACAATGAAGCTCTTTTATTTGGGTTGCAGATCAAACAAACTGAAAAAGGAGACAAGGGGTCAGAAGTTCTAATCTACTTCCTAAGAATTCAAGAGACGGTATTGACTTGGTGAAACGAAACCAGACTTTGTTTCACCACATAGGAATCGTGCCAACTACGCAAAGCCATTGCAATCTTCAAGGAAATGTGCTTATGGTTTTCATATCATGAATAAATACATTCCAATCGAACAATATTTATCCCGACAGAAGTTAAGAATCCATAGAGTAAGCTCAAGCTAACTTTAGGCAAATTTTATTCCAAGTGTAATCTAATTCTAATCTCTCAAGCTAACTTTAGGCAAATTTTATTCCAAGTGTAATCTAATTCTAATCTATCTCCAATCTATGGTGGAAAAGTTATGCAACCATGCACACTATTTGACAATAAAAGTGGTTCAAATCAAATCATGCATAAGAGCTTTTATTATCATAAATAGTCTATCACAACAATTATATACACTGTCTCCACCCTTTACAAATGAGGGGCGAGCTCAATTTCACTTTAAGGCTGGCAGACTTCCTCTTTTCTCTTGCCATTTCAGACTTAACATGCTGAGCGGACTTCACTCATTCACTTTCCATGTCCATATTCTTCTAAGTGCGGACACTCATTATCCTCTTGAAGCGGATTTGGCAAGATTCCATCTTTTATGCCATGTCACTCTTTGGTAAGCGCGGACCTTGTCAAGTTTCATGGCCAAGACATGTGCCGGACTTCAATCATGTTTGACACATCCCTTTCTTAACATGGGCGGGCTTTGTTGAGTGTTTGTGCCAAGAAACAAGGGCGGACTTTCCTTTATGTATTGCTAGCGGACTTTGCTATATTGTATGCCACTTTTGGATGGTTGGGCGGGCTTAGTCTTAGCAAGTGCCATGTTTTACTCTTGAAGCGGACTCTACTCTCCTCTTTGCTAGAGGACTTCCTTCTCTCTTTTCCAAGCTCTGTCATGTGTTGGAACGACTGGAAGAGATCGACGAAGCTGCTAACATCAACAGAATTGTGGTAGCTTGATATACAAAGTCTATTGATGCCAGGGTTCAATTTGTATGATATTGAGAGTGGTAGCTTAATATAGGTCCACAATACCTTTTGTAATATCATAGAATAGGGCTCTTAGACCGACCTCTAGACAAAATGTCTCTCAAATGCAAAAAAAGAATGAAATTACTTCAAACCAAGTTTG
>VDFB02392131.1:0-72691 GCA_007258455.2 Sequoia sempervirens | reverse complement strand
TTGGCTGCATTGCCTTCACTATTGTATTTTCAATTTTCTTATTCTATTTGTGATGTGCTATGAAGAAGAAGTGGTGGGGCCTGAGTTTCATTGTCAAATATTTGACAAAGTGTTTACAAGGTAAAAAATCAAAATGTGAAGTACATGGGAAAATGGTGTAGAGGTGGATTTAAATATTCACTATGTGAAAGAAAAATACTCTCTTTTTTGGAAAATAAAAAACATAAAGGCCCAGGTAAATATTTTTTATTACTCAATTTAAATTTTAAATCCTTCCCAATAAAGTTAAAAACTTTATTTGTTACGTATTGGAACAATGTATTTCACAGGGATTGCTATAGTACAGTGAAGTAGAAAATGCTCAGATAAGAGGAATTTTCTATAGCAAAGTAAAGGGATTTTCATGGTGCAAATGGAGCAAGTTTTCATCTACTGGGTAAATGGATGAAGCGAAATTTTCTCATGGAGAAGGGAATATCTTTCTGTTACAAGTGAATGATGAAACGAGAATGCAAGGGTAGATGGGATTCTTTAATCAGTGGAGGTAGTTACTAATCTATGAACCTAAATGTGCCAAATGTATTTGGGAGATCTCCATTTAGGATTTTGCACTTTCCTTAAGTGCATTTTTTTCTGTTTCAAAAAAGAGGTTTCTCATTCTTTTCTATCTCATGGGAATACTCTTGTAACAAATTTTGAAATGTATAGTGTTTTTTTTAGGTTTTTGAAGTTCTCCAAGTCATGTAATGAAGAACTTATTCACAACAATGTTATACTTGCAAGTAAATGATCATATATTTTGAGTTAGTTGTCTCCATTGTACATAGTACATAGATTATGAATAAAATAAATCAAGGGTTTTTTCATATTCTTCTTCTTGTTCCTCCTTGAATATTTGTTTTGTGTTCTTACTTTCATTCAAAGAATGAATTAAATTTTAGGAACATAAATAGAGGTTTGTACAACTATATGCTTGGATTGATAAAGTATGACTAGCTTGGCTTCTAGTATCAATGGTGCAATGCATCATTTGATAAGCATAAATATGATAGAATGAAAGATGCAATGAGTTTTAAACTTCATGGTTTAGGTGACTCCACCCTGGGATTAGGCATTAGTATTTGATGTTACAATATCCTGAGATGGTTTGTGAGCAGCTATTTTTTGAATCAAAAAATTACTTGGGTATGTGCAGGATCATGACGGGCCAAAAAGTGGCGATATGATGGGAATGTGTAGGGTATATGGCTAACAACTTTTTTTGACCCAAAATTAATGAAACGAAAAGGGTTTTTAAAGGAGATTCTCATATTTTCACCAATATAAATTATGCTTTACTTTTAATTTAATAAATAATTATTATTCATTTTCTATTTGAATTATGACTAAAGTCTTGATTGATAGGTTGATTGAAAAACATCTATAGATTTCAAACAGTGTCACATTTTTGGAATCTAAAACATGTGTGACATTTTATGCTTTACATACTATAGGATTAAAAAAATAAAATGAAGTTTTGACCAAGTTAAGGTGGTCAGACATACGATTTTTAATATTTTTAAAAAGTTGTAATAAAAAAATTCATAATTAATTATTTACTTGGAAAAAAATACAAAAAAATATGCATCACATCGGGACAAGGGCAGATCTCTACTTATATCAAAATATTATAAAATAAATATTTATACATTTTATTTTGTTAGGATAATTGAGCAGTCACCTACTTCTTATTTTTCCCTAAAATTTAGTACTACTACATTGAAATTTCAAATTTGCACCAAAATAGATTAAAAAAAACCTAGTAGTTTAGAAACTACGTTAGGCACCTATAGATTCTATTCTTACATATTTTTTGGGAAATAATATAGATAACTTATTCAAATTTTTATGTCAAAATTTGCTAAGTCTGAATTTTCTTAATTTTTTTGCCACTTAAGGGCCTACTTTTTCCATGATGATCCTACACATACCCACTTATAAATCTTTGTATCTTTGTATGTTGAGCTTTAATGAATCGTATCTCTGATGTTTAATGTGTACACTACCATAAAGGTCAACCTTACCTTTAGGGTATTGTGTGTACTAAGCATATAAAGGAGATTTATCTATTCACTATGTGTTTGATATTATGTCACACAAGTGGGTATGTGCAAGATCATGATGGGCCAAAAAGTGGTGATATGATGAGTATTTGTTGGGTATGTGGCTGATGAATTTTTCTTACCCAAAATTGATGAAATGAAAAGGGTTTTTAAAAGAGATTCTCAGTGTGAGTGTGCTTTTGGAATCTATAAACACTAATCTCAAACAAGGGTTAGTATCTACAAATCCTTCAAGAACACTCCTATGAAATACCTTGCAAATGCTCCAAAATGCAATAAAAGATAAAAGAAAACCACAAGCATAATGAAAACACTCAACAAGTTACCTATTCCATAGTGGATTGGTGTCACATGTGCTAGTGACCCTTTCCCAATCCTTGATAAAAGCTCAAGATGATGTAAATGCAATGGAAATAATGAGCAAGATGAGTTCTCAAATTAAGAGAGTAACCTTGCATAAAAGTTGTGGATCCTTGAATGAGAATGAAGGCCTTCTTTTATAGATTTTCTTGATGAGAGATTGGCCAAGATGGTGAATGTGGGACTAAAGATCCTCCAATGAGAATAGGCCACTTGTCAAGTGATGATAGGCCAATGGTTGTGCAAGATTTGGGAAGAGTGCCCATGAGAGGGAGAATTTGAATTCAAATTTTGCAATAAATTTTGAGAGGGGGACAAGAAAAACAGCAATAAAAGCTATGTTGGAGGGACAAATCAATTTGTCATGTTGAGGGAAAATGAGGGTTTTTTAATAAATCAATAAAATTGATTTATTTGTGCAAATGGAAATATCTAGAGAATGCAAGTGGGTGAGATTACTATTTAATCATGGTTAGATTAAATAAATGATGATTATATTAGTTTAATGATGATTAGGTGAGTTGAATTTTAGGACTTTCATATTTGATTTATTTAAATCAGAAAATGATGGAATATGATTTAGGATTTGATTTAAATGAATGTTTAATTTATTAAAAGATTGATGATAATGTTTGCTTGATCTTAAATAAATGACTTTAGGAGATGAAATTACCCAATGAATGGATGAAAGTGCACCTAATTAATTGATGAATGGTCCTAATGCGACATCTACTTTAGTTGATGAATGAACCTGATCAAATGCAGGATGTTAATTTTGCATGTCTACATTTTTCCCCTCTTTGAAGCAATGTACTTGTTGCGTTGGTTCAAAGAATAACTTGTTGTGATCAAAATTCAAAAGAATTCTGATTTTTCGGATGCCCTAGCAGAAAGTACACTGGTACATTGCCCCCTCAAGAGATAGAGCAAAAAGATTCGATTTGAGGGTTGATCTTGTGATAAAGAGGTTCAAAATGGGTGGTTATGGACGACAATGCAAATGAGATTATTTTAAGATGCTTAGAATAACAAATCTATATTATCCTGAACAACTTAAATGATTATATGATGTGAGATGGATGAGATGGGTGATGTGATATGCTGTGATTATGAAATGGATGATTTATGAGATGCTTAGACTAACATATCTATATTATGATGATGATATGAATGCACAATGGATGCATGATGGATGCATGATGGATGAATTGGTGATGATGTTTAACTATTCATGCTATGATGTTAGTGCGGAAAATGAAGTTATTAGATGATGACAAGAGGATCCAACAAGCCAACATCATGAGAGATGATGATGAGAAATGATGATGAGAAATGATGATGATAGATGGATGATGTGCTTATCAAGGATTGGGATTTTAAAAGGATCACTTACTTTATGTTTGATAACACACGTAAGCACGATGCATCAAGGTATAAAGGACCAGGATGGCGTTGTACTTAGTGTGATGGACTTTGACTCGACAAATAGATAGGAGTATTCTTGTTCACACCTGACATACAAAAACCTTGCTAGGATGAACTTTAGAAGTTTTAAACACCTCAGACCAAAACACGGTAAGGTATAACCAATCAATGAAATAATCAACAGGCCATCCAAAACATCCTCTATACATATCTAACAAAGCAAGTATTCACCAAGTTATTTTACAAGAACGTCCAACAAGCACAGCAAAAAAAAACAATAATGATCGTTGCCCCATTCCTATCTCTCTAAATCCTTCGTTCAGATATCATTGAGAGGTCCTTGGACTGAGCACAACAAGATAAGTCAAAAGAAAAAGATAAAGCACACAAACAAGCTGATGTTCTTCAATACTGCTAACCATAAGGGAATGTGTTTTTAAGGATAAGGACCAAAACTTATTGCCAAAAGATAATGCCCATTATAGGAAGGATACATCCTAGGACATGTTTGTGGATGGCGGCACATCATTTCATCTATCCAAATTGTTGTTTCTGATAAATAATGCCCCTTGTAGGAAGGATTCATCCTAGGACATGATGTTATCAGATGATTGATATGGGACTGTTTGGACATTGGACTATCGACACAAAAACTTGACCAACTTGTTTACGTACTAACTGAGACTTGAGACTTGACGCTTTTGAGTTTTACTTTTAACCTGCTAGACTTGTTTCTAACTATTTCACCAAAGGTTGAGGATGACAATCAGTTTATTATGAATGGTGTTTATTGCAGGTGCAAGCGAGATGAGGTGGATGGATTTTTCAAATATTTGGATGTTTTTGGAGTTTTGCAATGTTTTGAGGCTATTTTTAGTATTTTTCGAGGTTTTACAAATGTTTTGATTTTCGGTTTTCCAATGTTTTTGGGATTTTCTAATATTTTGACCAAGAGACTATCCTAAAGACCTATCCTAGGGGCCTCGGGGGCTTATCAACATATTAGCCTTTCCTACATTATACACGCAGAGAACATGTAGTTTGACTAACAGCTCGACCGATTTACGAATGATGATATACATGATGAATTGTCAGTTTATTATGATAGACTCCTATAAGACTGACCTAAATGTCTCGGGGGATGATCAAAGATCAACCTTGCCTATGTTCATGCTCAGAGACAATCTAGTTCAACAAGATGACCTTATTTTTGGCTTTTTGAATAACTTTTAGACTTGTTTTTGGATTTTGATATGTTTTGAATGTTTTTGAATTTTTTGATTTTCTGATGTTTTTGGATTTTTTGATTTTGAGGACTTTAAGACCATACATGAATCCGATCCGATAAGAACATGCCCCCAGCGTGATGCAATAGACTACTCCAATAAAGGCAAGACAAACTAACCTTGAGGATGGGCCGAGTAGTACTAAGAGGGATCATGATGCGAACGTAGGACCAAGCTATGGTGCGGATGCGAGTGGATGAGTGATGAATGGAGATATGGATGAGATGGATGATGGAAGCAAAATGGAGGGATAATGATGAACAAGCCGTAAAGGTCCTATGGATGAAAAGTGCTTATTTACACAAGGCATCTGTTTGCCAGGTTTTCACCGAGGTACTTGCCCAAAGTGCCACCAAAGTGGTTTTCACTAGAGGACGATTTTTTTTTTACTATTTTTGATCCTTTTCTAATTTTTTGGATTTTTTCTTTTTTTGATTTTTGTTGTTACCAAGACACTGTTTGCTAGGTTTTCGCTAGTAACCATTTTTCAAAACTTTTTTTTCTTTTTTTTCTTTTTTTTTTTGAATTTTCTGGTTCTATACCTTGGAAGAATTAGGCATAAAACTTTTTGAGATGGAAGCTATTCATTGGCTCCTATAGATGTTCCCCTTTGGGTGTTGATAGCTGATATGCCCCTGATTTATAGCTTGCTGTGATGATGAAAGGCCCTAACCAATTGGGTTCGAACTTGCCTTTGTTGTTGGGATTCGAGACATTCTTCTAATTTGCTTTTAAGATCGATTCTCTGACTTGGAAAGTCCTGCTTCTGATCTTCTTGTTCTAGCTTCATTTGAGCCTATTTTGATAGACTTGTAGATGATTCAAAGCATCTATGCATCTCTCATCTAGTAACTCCAGCTCGTTTAGTCTTGAAACCCGATATTCTTCATCAGTGATATTCTGAGGGATGGGAGTTCGATCTCAATTGGGAGTACAACCTTTGATCCATAGACCAAGGAGAATGGGGTGGCGCTAGTGGGTGTGCGGATGCTGGTTCGATAAGCCCAGAGGGTGGGATTAAGCTACAAGTGCCAGTCATGACCTATGTCATTGACTATTTTCTTGAGGATTTTGAGGATGGTTTTGTTCGTGGCTTCTGCTTGGCCATTGCCTTGGGGATAGTACGGGGTGGAGAAGCGATGCTAGATTTTGAATTTCTTGCACAAGTCACGAACCTCCTAGTTCTTGAATGGTGTCCCATTATCTGAGATAATGGCTTGTGGGACACCGTAATGACATATGAGATAGTTTATGATGAATTTTGAGATTTGCTTTCCAGTGATATAGGTCATGGGTATGGCTTCCACCCACTTTGTGAGTTTTGAGATCTGCTTTCCAGTGATATAGGTCATGGGTATGGCTTCCACCCACTTTGTTGCAGTTATAATGAATTTGTGGCCATTGGATGAGGTGGGTGAGATTTTGCCAATGAGATGGAGTCCCCACTGTGAGAAAGGCCATGGTGTGACAATTGGATGGAGCTCTTGAGCTAGAGCATGGATGAGGTCCCCATGTTGCTGACATTGTAGACACCTCTTAGCATGACCATGCGCTTCTCTTTCCATTGTGGGCGAATAATACCCCATCCTCAGCAGTTTCTTGGCGATGGTCATCCCACTCAAGTGTGAGCCACATATATTGTTATGAACCTCGATTAGAGTGGTTAATGCCTCCTTAGCATTTAGACAGCGCAGTAAGGTACCTTCTATGCTTCTATGGTATAAGGTATCTCCTAGGATGACAAATCTAGATGCTTTTTTAATAAAGGTTCGTTTTAGGCTCGATGGTAGGTCAGCAGGTATGACTCCTATTCGAAGATAAGTGTAGATGTCATGATACCAAGGATCGCCAGGACCAATGATTTCACACACATATTCTGATTCTGGTACCCTGAATGTGGGAACGAGAAGCTGCTCGATTAGAAATTCATATTTCGGCACATTGTGAGGGATGTCTACTAGAGACACAATTGTAGCCATGGTGTCAACGGCTCTATTGTTGGTTATTGGAATCTGCTCAAATGTTATGTCAATGAAGGATTCCTTGAGAGTCTCCACCAATTTCTTGTATGGAGTTAGCTTGTCATCCTTAATCTGATATTCATCATTGACTTAATTTATGATCAAACTAGAGTTTTCGTAGACTTTGAGGGCTATGATATTCCATTGCACTGCTATCTTGAGACCTATAGTCAAAGCCTCGTATTTCACTATGTTGTTCATGCAAGGGAATGCTATTTTGTATGACCATGGTATGCAGTCCCCTTGGGGAGTGATGAAGAAGATACCAGCTCCTAATCTGTGCTGTGTGTATGAGCCGTCGAAGTATAATTTCCAGTGATTAGCTATATTGAGGTTAAAGATGGATTCGTCTGGAAATTCATATACAAGAGGATTCTCAGAATATATGGGTGCTTCTGCTAGTTGATCTCCAATAACTTGGACTTTAATGGATTTTCTCTCTACATACTCGATGTCATACTCTCATAATATCATTACCCACTTTGCCATTTTTCTCGTGAGCATTGCCTTGGATAGGAGATACTTGAGGGGATCAATTTTTGCAATGAGCTTTATCTTGTGTGCCAACATGTAGTGTCTGAATTTTTGGGATGTAAACACTACTGTGAGGAAAGCTTTTTCGATGAATGAGTAATTTAGCTCATGACTGACCATTGTCCTGCTGATATAGTAGATAGCCCTCTCTGTCCCATTTTCATCATGTTGAGCAAGAAGAGCTCTAAGGGCTGTTGTTATTGCTGACACATATAAGATTAATGGCTTTCTCGGGATAGGTGGCATTAACACTGGAGGTGTCTGTAGATATTCCTTGATTTTGTTAAATGCCTCTTCACATTTTGTATCCCATTTGTATGCTACTCCCTTGTGGAGTAGGTGAGAGTATGGGTTCTGCTTATCTGCTAGTTGTGCTATGAACCTTCTAATGGATTGGAGCCTTCCTTGGAGACCTCTCAGTTGTTTTAAATTCCTTGGTGCTTCCATCTCGAGGATTGCTTTGAATTTTGCAGGATCCACCTTCATACCCCTCATGGAGACTATGTATCCTAGTAATTTTCCTGATTGTATGCCAAAGACGCATTTCTTGGGATTTAGTCTAACCTTGTATTCCTCTAATCTGTCAAAGATAGCACTTAGGGTTGCTATATGATCTTTTCTCTTTCTTGACTTAGCTAGGATGTCATCAACATAGTCTTTGATTGTTTTGTGAATCATGTCATGGAAGATTAGCATCACATATCTTTGATAGGTTGCTCCTGCATTCTCTAGGCCGAATGGCATCATGTTCCAGCAGTAGGTCCCCCATAGACAAGTGAAAGTCGTTTTGTGTTGATCTTCTTTTGCTGTCATGATCTGGTTATATCCTGAAAGTCCGTCCATTAACGATAGCATCTTGTGCCCTGTTGTCATGTCTACTATCATGTCAATGTTGGGAAGCGTGAAATCATCCTTGGGACATGCCTTGTTCAAATCTCTAAATTCTATACAGATTTTGATGGCTCTATCAGGTTTTGAAATAGGTACCAAATTTGACACCCATTCTGGATAATCAATTGGTCGTATGAAACATACATCTAACAATTTTTTGAGCTCCATTTTGACTAACAAAGTGATTTCAGGATGCATTTTTTGGAGCTTTTGTCTAACAGGTTTTGCATCTGGATACACCGCTAAGTGATGAACCATAGTCTTTGGATCAAGCCCTAGCATATCGGCATAACTCCATGCGAAGTTTATTTGTCTTTCCTTTAGGAATGCTACTAGGAGTTCTTGCTCTTCTGATAATAGTGATTCCACATAAAATGTGATATGCGGGGTCTCCTCTGTTCCTAGGTTGACTAGATTGCACTTTTCAGCCAAGACTGCTAACTTCTCTTGATGAATAGCTCTTAGGGGAAGATTGAATCCTTCATCCTTAGGAACCTCAGAGAGGTTTTCACCATTGGATACATTCTTTCTTTTACTATTTTCTTGTCAGAGAGTGCCACAGTGTGGTTTTCACTCAAAGATTTGGATATGATTCTTAGTTTCTCACTTTTGCGACTGAAGGATTCAATTGTTTCCCCATAATAAGCATGTGTGCCCAACTCCATTATGAATCCTACCTTGTGATCTCCATCTGGAATGTTATCCCTCAACGCCATGAATTCTGAGAGTGCCTCATCATTTTTTAATGTATCGAGAACTGGTGGTCCTCGTTGGTCATAGTCGATCAGTTGGGGGTAGACTAAGCAGATCTCGTGATTTTGACTATTTGATTCAAAGAATATGGTACTAATCATACACAGGGTGGTATCTTTGAATAACCTAGGTAGGTTGGATAAGGTATCTTCGTCATCGCTACTAATATAGGGCTCGCTTATTAAATTATGTGTGTCCCTACCTGTGACTATTGGTGAGTGTACTTGTACTAGCACTGGCTGAGGAGAGTCATTAACTGCTCTAACCGGAGGACCTCGGCCACGTATGGTTATCCTCAGAGGGGTACATCCAAGACTAAGATTTGTTATGGGTCGTGTCTCCGGCATGATAGGTATTATGAGGCCATTGGCATTTTATCCCAATCTCTGGTTTCGGTCATAGCCCATTGCAAGCATCATGTGTAAGCCTTTGCTTGTCTCATCTATTGGTAATTCAGGTGTCGATATTTAATCTCGATATAGCATGTGGGATGGATCTATCTCAATAACCTCTTGACCAAGGTCTCCCCAGCTTGTGAATTCAGGATAATCCTCAGGATTTGTTTGCGATGTAGAAGCTTGATTTTATTGCGGGTGTCCCCATGATCTAGGAGATTACGGTAACTCTCCTATCACAAAAGCATTATTAGGGAGCCTATAGCTTCCACAACCATCCTCCTGGATGATGATCTTGATGTCAGAGATGGTGGGAATGGTGGGAGTGGGAGGTGTCTCTATCGCAGAAGTGGACGTGAGGGTGGTGAGGTCGATGTATTATGTGGATGGGGCCTCATCATTCTTTGGCACTTGGGCGATTTTGCAATATTTGGCTTCAAGGTTCTTGCAGTATGAAAATAGCTCAGGATCTCCATGGATGATAACCTCTTTTCCATTATGTGTGAATTTCACACATTGGTGGAAGGAAGATGCTACGACTTTCATTGCATGAATCCATGGGCGTCCCATGAGGATATTGTATGGAAATTCGAGGTCCAAGACCTGACATGTGGTTTTCATGAGTGTTGGCCCTACTTGGATAGGGAGCTTAATTGTGCCCTGAGACACTCTTTCTTGGTCATCATATGCTCTTATTGTGATGCCCTTTCCTTTGTCGATGGAATCTTTTGATATTTTCAACTATTTGATGAGACTAAGAGAACAGATGTTCAAACCTACACCTCCATCCACCAAGACCCTTTTTATTTTACTCTTGTTTAAAATGACTTCCAAGTGAAGTGCGCGATTGTGAGATGGTTGGGTGGGAAAATCTTGGTCAGAAAATGTAAGGAGATTAGGTGTTATGATGTTTTCGACCATAGCTTGGAATTGTTCCACATCGAGGTCTGCGAGGACGGTAGATGAGGCTAATGCTTCCTCGAGGATCTTTTTATGTGCTGATGAGATTTTTAACAACTCCATGATGGAGATGTGTGATGGCATTCTTTTGAGTTGGTCTACAACATTGTAGCCATACGGAATGGCTCTTGATGTAGGGACTCTATTTGGTTGGGATGATCCTACAATGGTGACTTTTCCGCCTCTTGTGGTGACTCCACAGTCTTCAGCATGAGCGCCCTTGATGGTGATGACCATGTAGTCTTCATTTAGGGAGGCAACGACTATTTTGTATACATGATTTACACTACCTTTTCCTTTATCCTTGTTATTCCCTTTGTTGCCATGATTCAACATCGGATTCGTGTAGATTTTAAGATCCTGATTCCTAGTAGGTGTTTCCACATTTATAATTCTTTTGTCGATGAGATCTTGGATGATGTTCTTGAGTCTCATACAATTGTTTGTGGTGTGGCCTTTGATTTTGTGGAACTCACACAGTTGATTTTCATTGTACCAAGGAGCTTTGACATCAGGTTCTTGATAGTTCTCAAATGTAGGAGCTTGGATGAGTTTTTCGTCGATTAGCTTTTTCATGATGTCCTCAAGTGGTTCTTCCAAAGTAGTGTATTTTCATTTGGGATAAGTCTTGTGTTGAGGTGGTCCTCTTTGGTCATTGAGGTTATTGATGGTGGGATTATTGTTGGATTGATGTGTTGTGTGATGAATGTTTTGATTTGGTGTTTGGATTTGTTGTGTGGATGTGTTTTGGCGCAGACCACTAATGACCACCTTGGTGTCTACGACACACTCATTAGTTACATTTTTTTTTCTCACCCATGTGTGAGGTTTATCATTGTAGTTTGATGATGGGTGGTTGTTTTGTGGTTCATGATATGATGTTGATTCGATGGGTTGAGTCACAAGGGCTCTTTCGATGCTAAGTGCCTTGGAGATGAATTGATCATATGTGGTGATACCTTGAACTTTGAGATGGAATGATAGGTGACTTTCAAGGTTGGCTATGATTGTGCAGACTTGTTGTTCTTCCAGCATGGTCTATTTGCTCTGATTGGCTTTGGATCGCCATCGTTGAAGGAATGAAGCGAAAGATTCATTCTTTCCTTGTTTCAGAGCATATAGTTCTTCGAGACTAACATCCATTGTAATGTTACATGTGTAATTCTTAATGAATGCATCTCTAATTTCTTCAAATGTCCTAATTCTTGAAGGTAAGCGAGAGAACCATTCTATAGCATTACTTGCTAAGCTCCTAGGGAATAGCTGCATCAGATAAGTATTGTCATATGCAACCTCCATACAATGAACCTGGAATTCCCTGATGTGATCTTCAGGGTTTCTCATCCCTTGATATTTGTCAAATTTAGGGATCTCAAATCCCTTAGGGAATGGTTTCATGTCTAGGCTCCTATCAAATGGATAGGAACACAAGTTGCTTTGCGTTTTGGTTGTCCGCCCCGATTGAAGGTCCAACACTTGTTGCGAGAGCAACCTGAGTTGTGTCGTCACATCATTCTGGGGATCAGGGGGTGGGATGAATGTGTTTTGAGGTGTTGCAATCATGGTTTGGATGGATGGGTTGGTTGGTGCATTGTTCAATGGTATCGGTATGTTGTGGCGGGCGAAGTAGGCTTCTACTTGCTTTTGGATGAACAATGCTTGTTGTTTCTCTTGTTGTTGTTGCACTAGGATTTTTGTTTGTTGTTGTGCTTGCTGTTGTTCCAACAACGCTTGTTGTTGTGCTTGCTACTGTGCTTGTTGCTGTTCTAACAATGCTTGTTGTTATGCTTGTTGTTGTTCCCACAATGCTTGTTGTTGGGCTGCCAATTCTACTGCTTCTTGTTGCTCTTGGTATTGCTTTAGTGCTTGCTAATATGCTTGCATTTGCACTACTTGTGCAAGAAGTTGTGCTTGAGCTTGCACTTGCACTACTTGTTGTTGTAATAAAAGTTGTGCTTGAGTGACCCTTTGTGCTTGTAATGCTTGTGCGGCTTGGGCGACTTGTTGTTGTTGCTATTGCAATAAAGCTTTGGCTTGTTGTGCTTGTAATGTGGCTTGTGCAGCTTTGGTAGCTTGCGCAGCTTGAGCGGCTTGTTGCACGGCTTTTTGTTTCTACACTTGTTGGTATCCTCTTTGAAAAGTGGCTTGTAATGTTGCGTGAATTGGTTTGATGTGGTGAACGTTGGTGGTGGTGGAGGTGGTGGTGGATTTGGAATGGTGGTAGATGATGATGTTGTGTTGATTATTTGGTTGGTGGATGGTGTTGTCATGTTGATGTGGTGATTGGTGGATGGTGTTGTTGATGTGGTAAGTGGCATCATTGATGTAATTGGCCCTTGAGATACCATGCTTTGCATTGTTGTGGGGGTGTTTGATGATGTTTCCATTGCTTGTGTGTTTTTCATTTGTTGTTGTGATGTCAACAATAAGTTTTGAGCATTTGGAAAAATGTTTTGATTGATGGTTGGGATGTTGTTTTGATTGATACTCAGTAGAGGGGGAAGCCCTAAACCAAGGAGTGGTGTAGATGACAATGGTGATGGTGGGAGAGGTGGAAATGTAAGGGAGGTGAATCCTTGCGAGAGTGTTGTGGTGTTGAAAATGCCCCCTGGTCCGAATATGTCTCCCTCCTCTTGTGAATTTGTGAGGAGAGGTGTTTGTGGTGCTCCGTAAAAAGATGTTGATGATGGGTCATAATGTAAAGTGAGAGGAACATTTTGGTGTAATGGATTATGGAGGATGTTTTGTTCCACTGTGGTGTTTGCATCCAAGTTTTGGTTATTCACAAGGGGATGTGATTGAAGTGCATTGAGGAATGTGTTTCCCTTGTTAACATTGGGTTGAGTTGGAGCAATGATGTTGTGATTTGCGGGATATTTTATGTGATGTTTTGAGATGGGGGTGTAGATGAAATGGGGATGGTGGATGAGATTGGTGGAAAAGATGTCTCTACTATAGTGCTCACATCAAAATCCGAAGGAAACTTGGCCCCTTGTTTGCTAGTTCAAGCATGTACAACGAAGGGTTAAGTCTCATCATGATGATGATGATTCTATGGTTGTCCGGATTTTGGAGCATTTCCGCTATTTCTTCATGAGACATTCCAAAGGTAAGATCCTCCCCATGGGTTTCCTCTTGTGGGTTTTGCGATGATGTTGGAAGGCTAATTGTGAGATTTCCATCCCCAATGGGATTCATTTTAGGAGTGGTTTGGCTAAGATCACTTGAAGCGGGTGTTTCTTTGTTGGCTTCCATACTCTTCTTGTATTGAGATCTAGTTAGAACCATAAAACGAGGATCAATCTTCGAGAATATGGGAGATGAATCTCTTGATTCTTTGGATTAATCTCTATTTTATGTCCCAAAGTGAAAGTTTTAGGATGCTTTTTAGGATCAAAGGTGATGATATGATGATGAATGATATGAATTTTTTGGCTTTTGATAAATATTGAATGAGACACTAGGCTTTAGGACTTGAATTTGATTGGATTTTGGATTTGGGATTTTGGTCTTGAGTTTGATTTTGATTTTGTTTTTGGATTTTGAACAAAAGGAACCCTAAGATGTTTGATAATGATCTAAGGGATGGATTCGTTCAAAGGATGACTATTTGAATATGTGTGAAGAGAAGGATGCATCTATCCACACTTATTCAAATAAGATGATAGCTTTTGCTAAGCATATGGAGAAGGATTCATCTACATATACTAAGCTAGGCAAGATGATTTGGATAACTTTGACTAAGGATATGCAAAAGGATGCATTTACACATTCCTAGCCAAAGGTGTTTTGATAAATGTTTTCAAGGACTTGGTCACAATGTTTTTGGATGATTTTGATTTTTTTTCCACAAAGCCTAGTGTCAAGGATAATTTCAAGATTGTCCAAAAGATGATTTCTGAGATAGATTTCATGTTTTGAAAGATGGATGAAAGAGGTTTGATTTTTTTTTATCCTTAGGTGAACCTAAAAAAAAACTTTGTTTCCTAGACCTAGGTATTGAATAGCATGCAAATGCTTCCTAAAGACCTTTGTAACCAAGAAATGATTTCATTTGAACATTCATTTTCAGATTTCCAATGATTTTTTCTTTGGGATTTGTGAGTCTCCAATAACACATGAATATTCATTTTTTTTAGCTTTGCTTAATGTCTTTATTTTACCAAAAACACTCTCTTTGATTAAAGTTTAAACTAAATGTTCAATGTCTCAACTTCGTCTCATTTCACAAGGTATGGTATGCGAAACTTTGATGAATTTAAGGCAAAGATTACCTATTGTTTAACTTTAGGGGGCAAATTGAGATGTAAACTCAAGTGTTTAGGAACCTCTAAGGATGTAATCCCAAGGGAAAGCAATAACACGAGAATTTGGTCGATGGTATTTGCCTCCTAAAGGGTTTGAAATCTTGAGAATCATGTTGAATGTTTGTTTTGGAAATGTTTTCGAATAAAGCACTGTGTTTTCAAACGAAGAACAAGTACAAGCCCTATGAATGTGAAAGACTATATTTGTTGAATCGCAACTTGGACAAGTCTAGCTACGCTTATCTTTAGCGAATGGTTAGATGCTTGACCCCACTGGCTCCCCTCGATGGCTCATTAACGTCAATCAGGGTAGCCAAGCATCAACACCCATGAAAATCCCATGGCATGTTTTCCATTTCTACTAAAGATCGTAAAAGTGTGGGGTGGCTTCAAAATGACCATTCTTGCACCAACAAATAGATCAAGGATTTTGGAAAATTCTAGTACATGGGTTCTAGTAAGGACTTTTTGTTCGTGGAGATTGACCCATACGGCAAGAGTCCCCTTTCAGATCCATCTTGTCATAGCCAACCGCGTGATAATGGCGTTTAACCAATACCCACATTTATATCCCGGCTGGAAATACTCTTGGCTTTAGAGTGTTACTGGTTGAGTCATTCCCTTGGGTAAGTACTTTTTCCCCAAGGCAGGCCCTCTAAGATAAACAAAAGCAAGAAAAAACACAATCCGTAACTTGATCAATCTTTGATGGCACAAAGAAAGAGAATATACACGAAAATGCCCCTACTCACACTCGCACAAGAAATTGTTCAATTTAAAGCCCAAATCGAAGTGTGGAGATGATCACTTTATCTTACGCCAAAATCACCGAAAAGGCCTTTTGATTCTCAAGATCGCTTGGAAGTGCAAGAGAAGCGCATATGTCATTTTCAATGACTTTAGTTTAAGTAAGTAACCACAAAACAAGGCAAACACACATTCATTTTATCCTTCCAAAGAAATTGTTTGATTCATTTTAAGCACCAAATGAAATATGAAGATTGTTTGTCCAATTTTTAGCCCAAAACGAAATCTAGTAAGTGTCTAAGCTTGAATTTTAACCTCTTGCGAATGGAAAAAATCAATTTGTTCTTAATAGACCCAAACAAAAATTAGTGTCCTAAAACGAAAAGACAAACAATTTCGTGGAAAAGTGTTGAACAAACACTTAAAGCGTTTAAAAACACTTTGAGTTTTCAAAAAAAATCCTCCTTCTTTCATTTTCTTTTACTAGCCTTCTCCTTGCTTTCCTTCGTTTGTGCCTCCTTTGTTTCCTTCCTCACTTTCCTATAAGACAAAAACAAACAATAAAAAAGAAGACAAATCAGATGAGGATCAAGTTTATTTGATTCATTTATTTTAAACATTAACTTCTAAAAATAAAATGACTAATGATTTTGGATATTTAGATCCAAAGCAATAAAATGCATTTTGAGTGTTTCTCTTGCACCCTAGATCGCACGAAGCGCAAGGGGAGAGGATACACACTCAAAATGTACCAAAGACAAAATCACACAATTTAGACACTTGTTCATTTTAGCCTCAAAGCAACGATGAATTCATTTTAAAACACCAAGATGAAGTGTGAGAGATGTTTTTGTTCAATTTTTAGAACCCAAATTGAAGCTAGTAAGTGTCTAATGTTCTTTTTAACCCTTTCCAATAAAAAATTGAAGTGTTCATTTTAAGAGACTAAAAAGAGATGAGTTGATTTAAAACAAAAAATTAAAGCATGAAATGGAAGCATTTAAAAATGCTATGTGAATTTCAAGCTCCAATGCACATTTTTTCTTCAACTCCAATCTCGCTCATTTCCAATGCTTGATTCAAATGTCAACCTTAACCTTTTTCCTACAAACATTACAAATAATATTTATGCATGTATTGTAAAAAGTATACACAAGACATGTCAATCTTAATATACTAGCATCTTAACAAAAGTAACACATTTATTGCTGCTCCAAAAAAATTGAATCTGTATCCAAAAATTATAATGCCTATGTCAGAGAATGCAGCAACATCATTTAATTCCTATATGCAATAACAAGATCCATGCATTAACAAATTGTATGTGTTAACTAGCCTATTTGTGTTATCAAACTGTCTGTGTTAACACACTGTCTACGTTAACCAATTTTCTGTGTTAAAAAAACTATTTGCATTAACAGACTGTCTGCATTAACACACTGCCTGTGTTAACCAGTTTTCTATGTTAACAAAATATCTACTTTAATAAGCGTATTTTTGTTAACAAATATTCTGTGTTAACGAATATCCTGTGTTAATGCAACATCGTATGTGTTAACAAAAACTAGTGTGTTAATGAGACTGTGGTAACAAACTATGTGTTAACGAGATTGTGTGTTAATGAGACTCCGTTAATGAACTGCGTGTTAACAAAACTGCATGTTAACGGGACTATGTTAACAAACTGTATGTTAACAAGATTGCGTTAACGAAGAGTGTGTTAATGAAATTGCATGTTAACAGTATTGTGTTAATGAACGTATATGTGTTAACAAAACAAACTGTTGTGCTAACAAACTGCCCTCCTTCTAGTGCCAAACTGTCAGTGTGCTTTTGAAATCTGCAAACACTAATCTTAAACAAGGGTTAGTATCTACAAATCCTTCAAGAACACTCCTATGAAATACCTTGCAAATGCTCCAAAATGCAACAAAGGCTAAAAGAAAACCACAAGCATAATGAAAACACTCAACAAGTTACCTATTCCATAGTAGATTGGTGTCACATGTGCTAGTGACCCTTTCCCAATCCTTGATCAAAGCTCAAGATGATGTAAATGCAATGGAAATGATGAGAAAGATGAGTTCTCAAATTAAGAGAGTAACCTTGCATAAAACTTGTGAATCCTTGAATGACAATGAAGGCCTTCTTTTATAGATTTTCTTGATGAGAGATTGGCCAAGATGGTGAATGTGGGACTAAAGATCCTCCAATGAGAATAGGCCACTTGTCAAGTGATGATAGGCCAAAGGTTGTGCAAGATTTGGGAAGAGTGCCCATGAGAGGGAGAATTTGAATTCAAATTTTGCCATAAATTTTGAGAGGGGGACAAGAAAAACAGCAATAAATGCTATGTTGGATGGACAAATCAATTTGTCATGTTGAGGGAAAATGAGGGTTTTTTAATAAATCAATAAAATTGATTTATTTGTGTAAGTGGAGATATCTAGAGAATGCAAGTGGGTGAGATTACTATTTAATCATGGTTAGATTAAATAAATGATGATTATGTTAGTTTAATGATGATTAGGTGAGTTGACTTTTAGGACTTTGATATTTGATTTATTTAAATCAGAAAAATGATGGAATATGATTTAGGATTTGATTTAAATGAATGTTTGATTTATTAAAATATTGATGATAATGTTTGCTTGATCTTAAATAAATGACTTTAGGAGATGAAATTACCCAATGAATGGATGAAAGTGCACTTGATTAATTGAGGAATGGTCCTAATGCGACATCTACTTTAGTTGATGAATGAACCTGATCAAATGTAGGATGTTAATTTTGCATGTCTACATTTTTCCCCTCTTTGAAGCAATGTACTTGTTGCATTGGTTGAAAGAATAACTTGCACCATCAAAATCAAAAAATTTCTGATTTTAAAGATGCCCCAGCGGAAAGAAGTATACTGGTACATTTTCCCCTTGAGAGATCGAGCGAAAAGATTCGATTTGAGGGTCGATCTCGTGATAAAGAGGTTCAAAATGGGTGGTTATGGACGACAATGCAAATGAGATGATTTTAAGATGCTTAGAATAACAAATCTATATTATCTTGAACAACTTAAATTATTATATGATGCGAGATGGATGAGATGGGTGATGTGATATGTTGTGATTATGCAATGGATGATTTATGAGATGCTTAGACTAACAGATCTATATTATGATGATGATATTAATGCACGATGGATGCATGATGGATGCATGATGGATGAATTGGTGATGATGATTAACTATTCATGCTATGATGTTAGTGTGGAAAATGAAGTTATTAGATGATGACAAGAGGATCTAGCAAGCCAACATTATGAGAGATGATGATGAGAAATGATGATGATAGATGGATGATGTGCTTATCAAGGATTGGGATTTTAAACGGATCACTTACTTTATGTTTGATAACACACGTAAGCATGATGCATCAAGGTATGAAGGAATAGGATGGCATTGTACTTAGTGTGATGGACTTTGTCTCGACAAATAGATAGGAGTATTCTTGTTCACACCTGGCATATGAAAACCTTGCTAGGATGCACTTTAGAAGTTTTAAACACCTCAGACCAAAACATGAAAAGGTATAACGAATCAATGCAATAGTCAACAAGCCATCCAAAACATCCTCTATACATATCTAACAAAGCAAGTATTTTCCAAGTTATTTTACAAGAACATCCAACAAGCATAGCAAAAAAAACAATAATGATCATTGCCCCATTCCTATCTCTCTAAATCCTTCATTTGGATATCATTGAGAGGTCTTTGGACTGAGTGCAATAAGATAAGTCAAAAGAAAAAGATAAAGCACACAAACAAGCTAATTTTCTTCAGTACCGCTAACCATAAGGGAATGTGTTTTTAAGGATAAGGACCGAAACTTATTGCCAAAAGATAATGCCCATTGTAGGAAGGATACATCCTAGGACATGTTAGTGGATGGTGGCACGTCATTTCGTATCTCCAAAGTGTTGTTTCTGATAAATAATGCCCCTTGTAGGAAGGATTCATCCTAGGACATGATGTTATTAGATGATTGATACGGGACTATTTGGACGATGGACTATCGACACAAAGACTTGACCAACTTGTTTACGTATTGATTGAGACTTGAGACTTGACGCTTTTCAGTTTTACTTTTAACCTACTAGACTTGTTTCTAACTATTTCACCAAAGGTTGAGGATGACGATCAGTTTATTATGAATGGTGTTTATTGCGGGTGCAAGCGAGATGAGGCGGATGGATTTTTCAAAAAAAATCCTCCTTCTTTCGTTTTCTTTTAGTAGCCTTCTCCTTGCTTTCCTTCATTTGTACCTCCTTTGTTTCCTTCCTCGCTTTCCTATAAGACAAAAACAAACAATAAAAAGGAAGACAAATCAGATGAGGATCAAGTTTATTTGATTCATTTATTTTAAACATTAACTTCTAAAAATAAAATGACTAATAATTTTGGATATTTAGATCCAAAGCAATAAAATGCATTTTGAGTGTTTCTCTTGCACCCTAGATCGCATGAAGCGCAAGGGGAGAGGACACACACTCAAAATGTACCAAAGACAAAATCACACAATTTAGACACTTGTTCGTTTTAGACTCAAAGCAACGATGAATTCATTTTAAAACACCAAGATGAAGTGTGAGAGTTGTTTTTGTTCAATTTTTAGAACCCAAATTGAAGCTAGTAAGTGTCTAATGTTATTTTTAACCCTTTGCAATGGAAAATTGAAGTGTTCATTTTAAGAGACCAAAAAGAGATGAGTTGATTTAAAACAAAAAATTAAAGCATGAAATGGAAGCATTTAAAAATGCTATGTGAATTTCAAGCTCCAATGCACATTTTTTCTTCAACTCCAATCTCGCTCATTTCCAACACTTGATTCAAACGTCAACCTTAACCTTTCTCCTACAAACATTACAAATAATATTTATGCATGTATTGTAAAAAGTATACACAAGACATGTCAATCTTAATATACTAGCATCTTAACAAAAGTAACACATTTATTGCTGCTCCAAAAAAAATTGAATCTGTATTCAAAAATTCTAATGCCTGTGTCAGAGAATGCAACAACATCATTTAATTCCTATATGAATTGACAAGATCCATGCATTAACAAACTGTATGTGTTAACACACTGTCTGCGTTAACCAATTTTTTGTGTTAAAAAAACTATCTACGTGTTAACAAACTATATGTGTTAACACACTGCCTGCGTTAACCAATTTTCTGTGTTAACAAACTATCTGCATTAACAAGCGTATTTTTGTTAACAAATATTCTGTGTTAGCGAATATCCTGTGTTAATGTAACATCGTATATGTTAACAAAAACTGGTGTGTTAATGAGAGTTTGTGTTAATGAGACTGCGTTAATGAACTGCGTGTTAACGGGACTATGTTAACAAACTGTATGTTAACAAGATTGCATTAACGAATAGTGTGTTAACAAAACTGCATTGTTAACAGTATTGTGTTAACAAACGTATATGTGTTAACAAAACAAACTATTGTGCTACCAAACTCCTCTCCCTCTAGCACCAAACAGTGAGTGTGCTTGTGAAATCTACAAACACTAATCTCAAACAAGGGTTAGTATCTACAAATCCTTCAAGAACACTCCTATGAAATACCTTGCAAATGCTCCAAAATTCAACAAAGGATAAAGGAAAACCACAAGCATAATGAAAACACTCAACAAGTTACCTATTCCATAGTGGATTGGTGTCACATGTGCTAGTGACCCTTTCCCAATCCTTGATCAAAACTCAAGATGATGTAAATGCAATGGAAATGATGAGCAAGATGAGTTCTCAAATTAAGAGAGTAACCTTGCATAAAACTTGTGGATCCTTGAATGACAATGAAGGCCTTCTTTTATAGATTTTCTTGATGAGAGATTGGCCAAGATGGTGAATGTGGGACTAAAGATCCTCCAATGAGAATAGGCCACTTGTCAAGTGATGATAGGCCAATGGTTGTGCCAGATTTGGGAAGAGTTCCCATGAGAGGGAGAATTTGAATTCAAATTTTGCAATAAATTTTGAGAGGGGGACAAGAAAAGCAACAATAAATGCTATGTTGGAGGGACAAATCAATTTGTCATGTTGAGGGAAAATGAGGGTTTTTTAATAAATCAATAAAATTGATTTATTTGTGCAAGTGGAGATATCTAGAGAATGCAAGTGGGTGAGATTAGTATTTAATCATGGTTATATTAAATAAATGATGATTATGTTACTTTAATGATGATTAGGTGAGTTGACTTTTAGGACTTTGATATTTGATTTATTTAAATCAAAAAATGATGGAATATGATTTAGGATTTGATTTAAATGAATGTTTGATTTATTGAAAGATTGATGATAATGTTTGCTTGGTCTTAAATAAATGACTTTAGGAGATGAAATTACCTAATGAATGGAGGAAAGTGCACCTGATTAATTGATGAATGGTCCTAATGTGACATCTACTTCAGTTGATGAATGAACCTGATCAAATGCAGGATGTTAATTTTGCATGTCTACACTCAGCTTTCCACCAATGTAAATTATGCTTTACTTTGAATTTAATAAATAATTATTATTCATTTTCTATTTGAATTATGAATAAAGTTCTAATTAATAGGATGATTGAAAAAAATCTATAGCTTTCAAACGGTCTCACATTTTTTGAATCTGAAACATGTGTCACATTCTATGCTTTGCATACTATAGGATTAAAAAAAATTGAATTTCATGATGTTTGGACCAAGTTAAGGTGGTTAAACATATGAGTTTTTATATTTTTTAAAATTTGTAATAAAAAATTCATAATTAATTATTTGCTTTGAAAAAAACTACAAAAAAATATGCATCACATCCACACGTGAGTCCTCTACTTATATTTAAAATATTATAAAATAATATTATCATTTTATTGTGGTTAGGGTGGTCAAACAGACAGCTACTTCTTATTTTTTCCTTGAAATTTAAGTACTACTACATTAAAATTTCAATTTTTTACCAAATAGATTTTTTTTAAAAAAATACCTAGTAGTTTAAAAAATACATTCAATTTGTTACAGATTCTATTCTTACATATTTTTGAAATAATATAGATAACTTATTTAAATTTTTATGTCAAGTTACCTAACTATGATTTTTCTAGATTTTTCACCACTTAGAGCCTTTTTTTCCATGATGATCTAGCACATACCCAAGTATTTGAATGCACACTATTGGGATCACCATCCTAGGTTTAACAGAGCCTGAAGTGTAGGGGAGAAGTGGGTTTTAAATTCAATCTCCTATTTGTTGGCCAAATATCTCCTTGAATCTAACCATAAGGCATGGCATCCCTTTAGGATCTAGGTTGATAGCAGATTTGAGAACCAACATGTCAGTTGGGTGTCATCAATAGCCACCCATTCTCTATGGATGGGTAATCCAAGAATCTGATACACATCCTCCAATGTAATTATTATCTCCCGAGTGGGAAACTGGAAAGATGATGTCATGGCATCCCACTACTCCATCATGGCCATCAACATCCTCTCCTGATAACGTATCTCTAGCATGGTAAATGCATGCTAGAGACCAACCTGCTCCAGATGTGTGACCTCTTCATCATTGAGGTAGTCCCTCTACTCATGAGCTAGTCGATAATATTGCCTATTAGGATGCTCCTGAATCTTAGGATAGTCCTACAAAAAGTGAAAAAAATTCTAAGTCATAACATAGAATTTTAATCTTAAAACAAAAAATTTACTAAGACTTTTGCAAACCACGTAGACATCTACATGGCGTGCATATGTCTTGGTACTCCATTGATGCCCTGAGGATGCCAACACGTACTCCAAAAGAAAGTGCAATGACTAGATGAAAATGCTAAAACTAGATGGTAGCATAGATTTGAGACATATGCGTAGAAAAAAGATGTATGCATAGCTAAAAATGGAAAAAATGCTAAACAAATGCTAATATTAAAAAAAAAGAGGTTTCAAGACCTACCCAGTCCACCTCATGACCCTCGACAATGTAATCCCTTAGCTACTCTAGTCTCATCTCCTCGTACTCTCTCCTACTTGGCATTTTGTTGACTTTTCTCTCACAAAAGTCAACAATTTCCTCATAGTGAATAGTGAAAATGAACCTTCTAGGGGCCCACCTAGGTATATATAGGTTCCCCGAGGCCCATTTTTCTTGGAGTTTGTGGCTCTCTAGTTTCTTCTAAATTTACCCCACCTAGATAGGAGCAAACTCAGGATGGGGCATATAGTCACATCTTGATCATCTTTTTCTTCTGAATCAACAAAATTTTCTTAATCATTCTTCTCACCATCATAACTTCTTCCAATTTTTGAAACTAGCCTAAACGTTGAGTTTTGTAGGCTAAAACTTTGCATGATTTTTCACAAACCACTATGTTGCTATTTGTTGAGCTCAGTTGTTGGATGCATCTTTGATGTTGGTTGGCTCAACCTTAATGACCTCTGAGGAATTTATCCTTGGCACACAAATCCATAAAATTGAGGCTTAGGTTAAAAAAAATTCTCTACTTTAGTGTGGCTAATTCTTTTCCAAAAACGAGCCCACTAAAGTGGGGGAAAAATGCAATGTTACAAAATTTCACCTAAGGAAAATTCCACATTTTTCCACTTTTTCCTAGCATTAATGACAAAAATCCCATAGGTCAAAATTTTGCAATTGTTACTCCATGTGGACCAGTGGTGGAGCAACAGAAGCCTAATGACATGTTTCTCAAAAATCCAGGCCTTGGACGTCTATGTAGTGCACAGACATGTACATGGATCGCTAGCATCCTAGTAGTTTTTCGAGTTTGAAATGAGGAATCTCGAATTTTGACTCTCTTGACACATGTTTTAGCAATCATATTTCAAGTGTAACGGCTCTTTTCCACCCTTGCATGTAATAAAAACCCTCCTTTGATCTCATTTTGGGGGTTTAGGTCATTCAAACAAGCTCTCTCTTTAGTTTTGCACTCTTGAGTTCTCTTCATTCTTGATATCAACACTCTAACAAGTGAAGGTATGCTAGATTGAGGTACCTCCAACAACTACAATTCTCAAGCAAGTGCTCAATAGTGCATTTGTGTGCTCTGAAGAGGGTCTAGACCCGTGGGTAATGCTCTCTCTCTCATTCTTTTCTATCTACTTTTTCATTTACTACTTAGTGGTGTGGGTTCTACTCCTGAATCAGGTTTTTCTTTCACCACATGCTTTGTCCATTTTTTTTACACTGCTTTCCTATCTGGCTATTGTTGGACGTGGGAACACCAAAACGAGGGTCTGATTAGGGTAGACCCCTATATAGCCCCAACCTTTCCCCTTGTTCTTTTGTTTGCAGATCGCAAAGAAAAGCTTGGAGTGAAAACATGAACATCTGGTTAAGGGCAAGTTTTCTCTGATTTCTCTTTGTGCTTCATTCAAATTTTATATTCCTTGTTTGATTATCCTTTCAATAAAACCTTAGATATGAGTTAGGAAGCAATATTTTACTCTACCTGCCTGAGTTCCTAAGCTTTCCATTGCTTAGGATTCTAGCATGCCATTTGGATGACAACAGACCACGTTGGTTCCCCAAAGTTGCATTGTCATCCTTTGGCTGAGAGCTCCTTTGTCAAAGGTAGAAATCCAAACGTGTCACTCCCTCAGAATCTGAAATAGTCTTCTATGAAAGTTAATGTGTACTTATTTCCTTTACAATTTCTTTATGCTAAGGTAGATAAGGGCAGTTCATTCCCTGGTGATCTCTTGAGAATGAAGATACCTGTGTGCAACAAACCCCTCTTATCTCACACAATCAAACAAACCTTAAACAAAATTTGTATTATTCAAGGTACTTACACCCTTTTTCTCCAATATGGAAATGTCCATGGTGCCATAAGATAGTATTGTTTGTATGTAACTTTGATTTAAAATAAAGAGGACCCTTGGGTACCCACGAGCCATGACCATCTATTAAAAATAAAACCATCACATCTTCTAATGAAGTAGCTACACTCTTTCTTTTCACAAAAATTATTGCACTCAACAATGCATGTATGCCACATCTAACACATCTAGTAATCACCATATCACCACTAAGGTCATCTTATGTCCTACATCGTAAAAGACTACTTGCACACCTACATGTATTAGTTTTCTCACAAATAAAAATTTTTGTGCTAATCCATGGATATGCAACACACCATTAATCATTTTTATTCTACCTTCAAAAAATATGATCCTAAATTTTCCACAACCAACAATATTTAAACAAGAATCACCACTAAATTACACCTCACCACCATCAAATTCTTCATATTCAAAAAGAAAAGATTTATTAGAATTCTTATTAAAATATCCATATTAATCAATTAACCATGCATCATTACCTACACAAGTGGTCAAAGCTACAATGAATGTATCACAATCTTCCTTCTCAAATTTAGAATCAAAATAAAGTTTCTTCTTCTTTTCTTATTTGTATTCCTTAAGATAGTGTCCATCCTTACCATAGTTCTAAAAAATAGCTTTGGAATTCCTAGGAGGTTAAAATCTCCCCTTGAATTTGAATTTATCACGCTTCTGAATTCTTTTTGTCTTTTTCCTTTAGCCTTCCAAAAATATTTAAAGCCTCCTTGGCATTGATGGATACCTTCCTCCTCATCTCCTAAGAGAGAAGAGAAATCACCACATCTCCAATCTTCAAGAAAACAAATTACACCCAATCGCCATAAGAAGGGAATCCCATGAATCAAATAAATAAAAATAAAGGTCTAACATTTATTCTCGTCATCCATTTTGACACCAAATGATGCCAAATGAGCCACAAACATGTTAAATTCTTCTAGGTGGTGTGTATTTCTTCCACCCTTTTTCATCCTAAAGGGATATAATTTATTTCTCAAGAAAATCTTATTCACTAAACATTATTCTTGATACATCTCACCAAGTTTCTTCATATAGTTTCTATATAGTTCTTTCCTCATGGAGACTAATCAAAATAGAGTCTAGCAAGCACAATCCAATTATAACCTTGGATTTATTTTTTATAAAATCATGTTGAGAAGCCAAAGTAGTATAGGCCTCATAATATTATCATCAATGGCATCCCACAGATCTCAATATATTAACATATCCTCCATATTCAACTTCCACATTTCAAAATTGTCTACAAAAAAGGTTTTATACCCCAATTCTCCCTAATGTGCTTTTCATCTAAAATTCCTACCAAAATATCATAAAAGTATCTTCTATGCAAGCTCCCACTCAAATCTAGATTAGTTCAACCATAACAACCCACAATTGAAACCAAATGTGCTCTAATACCACTTGTTAGGAAGCTAAGATAGAAAAACAACTTCATACACTAATCTTGAGAGGAGGGTTATGAAAAAAAATAGATATAAAAAATTAGATAAACTTAAACAAAAATAAATATGAGTAAAATTCATACCACAACATAATGATTTACATGGGGAAAATACTTTGAGGAGAAAATCCCTACACTCCGAAATTCATCTAATGTATTATTAAAAAATAAATAAGATTACACTATGCTTACAAAGAATTATTTCTCATAGGAGTATCACGAACCAAAGTTTAAGAGGTAACTCAACAGCTATAGGACTCTTACACACAACTACCATCAAATGCACCTAATATATATGAGATACAATACATGAAACCTCCATATGGTATTAGAAAACGATGTGCTAAAACCATGTAAAAAGTGGTTTTCATCCTTGTCTCTAATAATATATGTGTATGATGTGTTAAAGCACACACCACCACATATAACTCCCTCTTTATAACTTATTTGCATATCATTCATGTTTATACATATCCTATTTAGAGATCCAACTTCTTGAGGATTTAACTTTCGGTCTAAGTGTCTGATTGATAAAGTGTTTGAATTTTTGGAAAGATTGTGAAGTGCTCTATCAAGATATAACCTACTATTCTGGTTGTGACCACTTTTGTGCCAAAATACCTCTAAGGACTTAAAATTGTACTTTACAACTTTGAAATTGAAACCAATAATATCTTCAAATCTATACATGATCTTGAGATGAATCTTTGTGAGCATGCTTATTGAGCAAATTTGAAGCTTTGAGGAAAATTTTGTGTTAATCCATGATAAAATGTAAAATTAATTTAAATAGTAACCTCTAGTAAATACTAGGTTGAGATACCATTTTTCTAACATGTATCATGCCCTATAAGAATATATAGTGAATTGGGAGTTTCATATGTCAAATAGTATATCAAAATGTAAAGTAAAAAGGAAAAAGATAATTGGGCCTCACATCCTCCCCCCTAAGTTTAGTATTCCTCATAGAATCCCTAATATATGTGAGGATAGAGTTCCCTCAACTAAGTAGCATCCTTCCAAGTAGTTGTAACCTCATCATATCAGTCCAATTGGAACATGAATTGGTCTAGCATACCTCTTCAAAGGCCAATGGTTGATGAGATAATACATAAATGGGACCCAATGCTAATTATATATCCTACTCCACCTATAATGTAACCCAATCCAAAAGCTAAGTCACATCTAGTATATATCCTCTAATAAATGATACATGAAAATAATCATCAATATATGATAGGGTTTATGGTAAGGCTAAATAGCAATTAACTAGACCAATTTTATCTAAGATCTCAATGTAACAACCTTGAAATTATAATCTTGACTTTTCTTAAAAAGTTAAAAAAATAAATATTTGAATGCCAATAAAATGGTACATGATAAGGTTCTAACATGTTCCCTTAACTTCCATGATACAACAATAGCACAATACTATGCAAGGAATGTAGGTTATGTCCAATAAGAATCCATACACAATATATATAACTCTCACTCAAGAAGTATAATAAGAAAGTACATTACAAAGTACATCTCAAGTATTTTGTAATAATATGAAAGTTTTATAAGTACATTTCTAGTACTCAACAATGAAGATAACATTATTTCATAACCAAGATTTCCAAAGGGTCAAAATTACAACCCTCATATATGATAATAATTTAATAGACCATGAATCCATCCATATGCATGGAAAAGTGGTCTAGAATACTACACATCATAATTTGTATCCAAAAGACTTCAAGCTCAACTATTCAAGGTAATCCTCTAGGATCCCATATCCTTGATATTGATCGGGTAAGGGTTGAACCTACTATGAGGATGTCCCTTTTTTCCCAATCCATCTTTCAAGGTGAAGAAACACCATCTATAATAAAAAGGTGTGGTATAATGTAAAATTATTTTTTTATATTTTTTAGTTCACTCCTTTGGTAATAAAAATTATACAAATGAAAACATCATTCGTAACATTCATAATACATGGAATAGATTTAATAATGCACATTCTCATAAATAAATATGTACCAAATAATCATTTCAAGATAGCCAATATTCATAACTAATCCTTTCCAACATCTAATAAACATCTGAATGAAAGGACATGGCAAATACAAATATAAGAATGAGTAAAAATCACAATTCCTTTCAATCTTATAATGTTCTACTTAGTAACATATCCAAAACCATATTAAACATCTACTTGAATTACTATTCATATCTCATACTATGAAATATGTATCCCTGTGGTGCTATATACACCATCTCAATAATGCATGTTGAAGCTAGGAATATGTTCATCCTAAATTTTCAAAGCATAAGCATCTAAATACACTAATAATAATAGTTCAAATATTAAAATACACACATAAAACAATTACAGAAAGTAAGCAAGAAAAAAAAATCCATTGTATATACATAGAACACACAAACTTTAGATATTACTAAGAACACTCACATTTATGTAAAAGAATATTAGGGAATTCTCAAATATGACAAACACGCCTAGTCACAAAATCTTATCTAGAGAACATCTCCCAACTATGTAATGTTCCCAATTATAGAAAATAAGATTTTAATCATCATAATCTATTGGATAAAATAATATATATTCTTTCAAAATAGAATCCATGAAATAAAACCCTAAAAAATTACACATTCTATTCTTTTGAATAAAACCTATGGGATAAACCTCTCATAAAAATCATATTACATCCTTTAAATTAGAGCCCATGAGATAAAACTCTCATAAAAATAACATTACATTATTTCAAATGGAATACATGAGATATAATTCTCACACATTCTATCTTTTTAAATAACATTACTCTCATTATTAGAACCATAGCAAAAAACATTTCATATATGCAAATTTAATCAACTATGACATAGCATAGGTCACACATAACCATGACATAAAAGATGTCACAAATCAAACCTATCCAGAAGTCACAAATAAACACAATTATATCATAAATGGGGGCAAACTAACACCAATATAATTTGGATCTAGTTATGAATATAAAATATATGAGAAGATACTATATTATTTAATCAATTGACCTTATAGAATATTCATATATTCAAAATAGTCACACACATAGTATACAACTCTACAAAGATCTAAGAGGTAAGAAAGTAATTCACATTCAAGAAACTAGTGTGTGACACTATAATCTTCCTATTTTTATAAATTCTAAATGTATAATCAAAACCCATAAATGTACTATAAAACATGATACAAAAGATATCATATGAGTAAAAAATAACTTTATAATACTTTATTTTGATATCATCAATATAGGTACATTGTCACTAAATAATAAATGTCTCATTATTTACAAATTAGGTGTAGCTAACTTTTAATACAATTTCAAAATTTATATCAATACACTATTTACTAAATTATCAATGAAAACAACTCATATAAATAAATTTAGAATCACCACAACATAATAGTTTTTTTACATAAATTATCCTTTTTCTAAAATAAATAATAATAATAACTTGTTTCAATCATTAAATATAAAATACATGATACATTAATCTTTAAATATTGTAGAAAATGTTTATTTGATAGTTTTGAATCACATACGCCAAAATGATAAATGCATAGATCATTGTTTGAATTTTTTATTATTTTTTTCTTGCACAAGAAACCAATTACCTCTTTCACAAAAAAAAATATACTTATTATTAATCCTATAAATATATCCATAAGGAAACAATTTCGTGTTCTTCAATCTTTAAAGTTGTTTTATTTCCTTCTCTATTGCATAATGAAAAATGATCATTAAAATAAAATGATTGGCTTTTTAATAAATCTTTCTTTTTCTTTCTCAAAACTTAAAAAATTAGAATATAATCTAATATTATATTATATTCTTATCAAAATAAGATAATATTAAAATATATTCTTATCAAAACAATATAATTTTATAAGATATTTTTTCCCTTTTTATTACATATTTTCTTTTATAAATTAGTAATATTCAAATAATATTATTTTTCAATTCTTTATTATTAAAGAACTTTTCAATTTGTTTAATATTAATGGAGAAGCATATTTTCTAATTCACCAATAGAAAGTAAAGTAAATTAAATTAAATAATTAAATAATATTTCTTTTTCCAAAGGAAATTAAATAACACCACAAATAAATAATGTAATATAATGCATTACCATATTCATTTATTTATTTTTAAATTAAATTAATTATTCATGTCTTAATTAATTAACCTTTTTCAATGGGGTACTGCGCCTAGCTTGATTGGCAAAAGCATCTTGTTGTAGGAAAGAGGTCACAAGGCCTAGTCTTCCCACCATCAGTGTGGTATCGAAGGGCGTTTTGAGCCAACATCACCGGTAATGTGAAAATATTTTACTAGGTGCATTATAGATTATAGGGGGGGATACCTGATTCTGATTCTTAAGTCTTTTTTTTTTTTTTTTTAAACTTTTTCAACGCACTTAGATTATTTTAGGATACTTCAACACCAATACCTAGTTCTTCTTCCATGAAGCATGTTCCTATTGCACATCATAATCTTCCACACATATCTTAGGGAAATTTTATTAGAAATTTTTTATCATATAATCACCTATAATCAATTAACTAAGGTAATATGATCTCACATTTTATACCAATACACTAAGATGACACTTTGCATTTAATATAAGCTAATAAACATATTCCAATTTTATCAAAAGACTAAAGCATTGTAGAGTTATAAATGGATTGAGAATCAAGAATGTTTAACTCAAATTATACTACATTGTGAGGTGCATTCTTAAATCGCTTTTCTATAATTAATTAGAATCTTATGGGATCGCCTAGAAAAATACCTTCTTAGCAATAGAGAAACTTCAATCTAATATTGACATTTGCATGATTCTTTCAAATGGAAATTCCATACATCCTAAGGGTAAGAAGGAATAAAGATCACTTATCTCTTGAAAATCCATACCTCCTAAGGGCACTAAGGAATAAAGATCACTTATCTCTCCATATTTAAAACCAACTTAGGTCTAATGAAAATCTATCCTCTACGTGATCTCAACTCAAAGGAGTTTTACAAGGTCTACCAAAATCTAAATTGCTTGTTTGAGACTACTTGAGACAATTTCACAACAAACAAAACCAAACCCAATTACCAAAAATTACTTTTTGATTCATTGTGGAGTCCTCACTATTTGATATATCCATCTCGCCATCCCCACAATGGATTTTGTGCAACATTCTCACTTGTTACCTCTTCATTGTCACATGTGGGCCACATGTCATTAATCTCACATTAATTACCTCTCATGTAGTAATTTTGACACTTTGAACACACATTATGGGGCATCTTCTCTTATGATCCAATAATGGTCTCACATAAATTTGGTTTGTTTTTTCTATGCTAAGCACAATAAGTAAATAACATCTCAATCCATAGATTTGTAGCTTCCTAGACCTTTCACAATTAACATTATTTAAACATATAGATTGACATAAAATAGACCATAATTTAGAAATGTGTATTTTGATTCAGCAAAGAATCAATAAAATATCTACAAAACATAAATATGATGATATTTAAAATGACAATATATTGAATAAATATATATTCAAACTAATTTTAATATTTATCAAGTAATATATTAACAACTGATATTAATTGATATATTGATTAGTCTATAAATTAATTTATGTTGAAATATATTCTCTATATATAGATTTTAATATGACACATAACGCATTAATAAACAGTAATTCAAATATCACAATATATACAAAATTAATCCATGAGTCTTTGCCAACTACTACAAGGGCAGTGATAGAGCAAAGCATTTTAGAATAGGCTCATTAATATGTTACTGTTGCAAGTGTAACGAATAGGTCTACAATTCGATCATCTATATCCACAAAATACACTCTATTACCAGAGATTGATCAAGATTTAAATGGTGGCTTACAAGCTTTGAGCACATGTCTACAACTTACGAGTGTCAGCCATGACGGGTTTGGGTCGTCATATCTTAATAAATAGGGCCATAAACTTTTTCTTGCAGGGAGGCAAATCATATCCATTGACTCGTCATTGATTAGATGGTGGGCACATACGTATCCTCTGGTCATGGTCGACCGCAGACTAGCCGCTAAAGTGGAAAATGCTAAGTTTAGAATGGACGCTGGGGCCATTTCACCCACTAACCTGTTAATGATCACCACATGTTCGCTCTGTCAGTCGTAGCTTAACCACAAGACGTTAAAACCAAAAAGTACCAAAGAGTATTTAGAGCCTACTTTCGAAAAGATGCTACACTAAACATGAAGTATGTCGTAATCAATGGTGAACAAATAAGTGGTCAAAACAATATGCAAGATTTTCAAACTGGGTATGAGGCCTTGTTTGTCTCGTGGAACTCATATATGGATATAAGGTGGCGCTCTTCGTTGGCCTGCGTGAAAGTGAGAATTTTGGAACATAGTGTCATGATTGTAGGATATGTTTAATATGGATTTGCTGAAAAGGTCTTATATCAGCGTATGTTTTATCTTTGTTACTGAGAATTTGTTAGTCTTCTATGAAAGAAATGCGGTTTCATGGATTATAGTGATTAAGAGATGTACAAAAAGATTTATCAAAATGTTTTCGGAATTTTTTAAATAAATGCAATTAATGTATGTAAAGTTAGATTCGACAATCTTTGTCGACATCCTTCTTGTGTGTCAAAATGAGAGCTTTGAAACAAGTTATGGACATCCATTGATCAAATGTTATAGTTGCAATTGATTTGGAAAACATATGCATGCAAAATGTGGAATTATAGCTCGGGAACATGAATAGTATGACATCTCATGGAATGCAACAATTGTAGGATATTATTATTGAAGTCTGTGATTTGAACAATTGATTTTCCATTTCATAAATCATGAGTCATTTTTTTATTTATTGAATGTTAATTTTTTCTATATAATAAAATAAATTGATAGGAAATATTTTCAGAATCAAATATTAAAAACCAACATTAAAATATAGATATATTATTAATATATTGATGATTTGCAATATGTGAAACATTGCATTTTTATACAACTTTCCAAAGAAGTCTTTAAACCATCTTATAGGAAAACTCTCACCAAACATCTATGAAAAGAGTCTACAGCTCAGCTGTAAAAACCTCACAATTTTCTTATCCTTAGGCTTTTTCTTAACTTGGGTTTCAGGTAAGTATTTGATGTTTGAACCATACGGACAGAGACTGCTACCTATATTGTGCACAACATAGCGGGGATGGTAAACAAAATAGTACTGTATGTTTAAAGGCAAAGAGGAAATTGTGGATTAGGGGGTTTTGTTAGATTTTTCTTCAACAACAACCTCCTAACTCACCTCTTCTTCTTTAAAGGTTGTAGATTCACGGCCTTGTCGGTGTTCCTCTGGCATATTGCTTGTCTGTAATATGGAGTTCTTGTATTCCCCATAAAAGTAAGAGGTAAATCCCCACAAAACCATAGCGAGTGCCATGCCTTTCTCCCCAGTGAATTTCTCATGGAATATGACAACTGCAAGAACCTCCACGACAGGCGTTAAAGAAGCCATGACTATGCCACTCAACAGAGAAGTAGTGAAAAAGGTGACACCATACACACCGATGAAGAAGAGCTGCCAGCAGATTGCGTTCCACACCAGAGACATGTAGTAATTGAATTCCCCCACATCGGATGACCTGGCCTCCCTCCTAACAGCCTGGAAATCTTTGTTGGCAACCATGCCTATTGTACAGAAAACGGTCGCCGAAGAGGACATTATAAACTGCATCTCCATAACAAGAGTGTATGTTAGTCGGCGTCTGGTTTTCTTATGGACAAGCTCTATCGAAGGAAGAATGAACCCATCCAGGGCAGCTGCCGCGCCTGTAACAAAAATTCCAAGCCAATATTGCCCAGCTGTGACTCCCTCAGGCTTGTCACCTCTGGCGTGGAAGGCCAACAGAACTGCTCCCATGGTGAGCAAAATTATAGCATTGATTGAATATGACCTAAGCTTCTGCTTTACTAAGAAGAATGCAAATAATGCATTGAAGCTAAGCTGAGGGGCACTCAAGAGATAGGAGGTGGAAACAGGCAGGTAGGCGAGCCCCCATGAATACAAGAAATTATCTAGGCCAGTGAGGACGCCTAGTACAACGGATGCAAGGAAAAGGTTTGGAGTTACATGGATGTCCGGAGAGGGCTGTTTTCTACAGGAAGAAATCCAAATAGGCAGAATAAAAAGAGGACACCCTGCAGTCTGTATCCATGCACACAGCCATTTGCGATTGCCACCGTGCAAGAAATAGAAGCGAACTAACAAGATACCTGCGGTTCCGCCAATGCACAAAGCTGCACTGCTTAATATAATGAGGATCCATTGCCCTAAGCTTTTCTTATTTGACTCCATTCAGCCCACTTTCTACCTCACCATATCATTTTATCTTACCTTCCAAATTTATAAATAACATCAAGCATCAGTTTTGCTTTTGGCAAGAGTATTTTCCGGAGCACAGCAGGAGGAAAATTGAAACCCGTTTATACACGACAGAAATAAAGTTATTCCACGTAGCAGATTTGATAGCTGTAATGGTGAAATTCGCATACACATGCCAAAGTCTATTTCCTTTTAGGCCCATATTAATGGAGTGACTTCATGTGTTAGCTGATAGTAAGCGGGCATTCATGCCCGGGAAATCGTCTGACACCAGGAAATTGTGGAAGGTCATAAAGTTCTGTGAACTTGCCGATTTATGTTCGACAGCTAGCTTGTAGATTCATTTATACCAATTAAGAGCTTGAATCTCATTTTCCAATCATGTTGTAACAAGCTAATTTCTCCAGTCTTTAAAATATAAAAAATTAAAAATAAAATAATAATAAATAATAAGGGAGTAAATTCCATGACCACATTTGAATCCCTGAATTCTTAGTCAAGAACCTTTTGATCCCCATGTTTGATGTCACTTAATCAATGTTTATGTATGAGTTTGTTGATCCCAACAATCCTTGGTAACATGAAATACACAATCACCCCTATCATTAAACCTTACCACTCAATTTATCCCATACACAATGTAAAATTTTATCAATCATTTATCCTATTTCACTATCCTTGGTAGAACATTATGCCAAAGGAGTTTCAATGATACCTTAGATGCCTTAATTTGAAAGAGGTTTCTCTAACAATAAAATATGTGCATAATAGTATCTATAGTGTAAACACTAGCAGTATTATCTTAGCTAGAAAAATATCTAGAACATCCTAGCATGAGAGAAACTCTAAATGAAAATCACCTTAATGCCCTCAATCACCTTCAATGATATTAGAACCATATCTATCATAGTTACATCAAGAAGATTAGAGCTCAAGAGTTTCAAGTTGTTGATCTTGTCCCTATGAAAAATTAGAGAAATATTTAGGATAGAGACAAGAATGGTAAATTTTAGCCTAATTGTTTGGGCCTGTATGTCATCATCTCCAAGTACGATTTAGGAACATTTTAGCTAGTTTCCCTCTTGATTCAAGAACTTGATGAAACTATAAACATTTTCCACCTCAAGAACCTCCAATGGTTAATATGAAGAATATTCAAATCAAAAAATTCTAGAAAGAAAATAGTAGAGATAAAAATTTCTCTTTGGTGAAAGTCATTTCTATGCAACAATTTAGGGTAGTCACGATAATGAAAACCTCACAAATGGGTGTCATGTTTGACAACATTTAATAAAAGAAAAATTAAAAAAATTAAAATAGTAAAGGAAAAAGGCATTTCTTGGTTGAAACCACTTTTGGTGGTCCTTGGACAAGTACTTTGGTGAAAAGTTGCTCATAGATTTCATGTTTAATAACCTAGACTTCACCATATTTTTGGTCCTTTTCAATTCCCTATCATATTTCGTCATTATATAATTCTTTCATCCATTGAATTTCATACCTCATTATAAATTGTTGGAAGGTGACTATATCTTACATTGAAATAAATATTTGTAGTGTAGGAAAAAGTATCCCTTTTTCACACTTAATTTGGAATTAATTAAAATAAACTTAATTATGCCTTAATTTAGTGTTGTAATTTGTATTTTACATATTCACATTAAGTTTAGGGCTTTATTTATAAAAATAGACATAATTGTGCCTTATTTTGGTGTTGTAAAGTGTACCCATTTACACTTTCACACTTATCTAGGGCCTTATTAATTAATTGAGCTTAATTTCCCTTAATTGGCCCATTTAATTTAAATCCAAGCCTAATTAATTGCATTTTCCAAAGAGGAAACCCAACATTCATTAATGCCTAAACATAACACTCACCTTGAAGAATGTGTGTCCTAGGTAAGTGACCTAGGACCCATTCACCATAGGGTGAATGGATCCTCACTTAGACCTAGGACCCCCATTTTTGGTATGTTTTGTCAATATTTTAATGATTTCAAATTTATATTCAGATGTCAGCTTGTGATATTTGAATTTCTGAATATTAAGGTTACTAACATATAAATATAAGGTTATTTCACTATGTTTCACCTAACACCTAGAGGAATTTCATGATCACTTAGTATTTTCAAGAGAGCACTTCAAGAGCATTTCAAGGAATTCAATAGTAGATTTATTGAATATTTATTGCAGCAATCAAGATCCATTATTGTGTCATAGTCATGCATGTTGTTTGAGCTAATATGGTGATGTAGAGTTCATGATCCATTCAAGCATTCAAATGCATCATTTCAAATCAACTTTCAAGATCAAGATCCAAATCCATTAAGGAAACTTCATGCATTCCAAGGTTAATCAAGGATTTGGTGAGCTGTGACATTGCATTGATCATTCATCATTTTCACCATGCTACTTGATTTCATTTCAAAGTTTAAATACTCAAATAGGGTTTGTTCAAGCCAAACCCCTCATCACCAAAAATGACATTTTTCTACTCTTTTGTTTGTGTTTGTGGGTTTTAGGTGGAACATCCTTTGAAGACAAAAATTGAAGAAATATCCAAAGTTGTCAAAGTTTCAAGGAAAGTTATAATCTCACAAAAAATCTTCTATGTGATTTATTTTCAGTTGTTTGATTATGAAACATGGTAATCTGGGAGTGTAGAAATAGGAGTAGAGAACCCACAAAGAATTTTTATAGAGCCCTATCTAAGACACATTGACCATAGGGACAATGAGTCCTTAGTCAACTTCGAAAAGTCACTTTTGGTGATTGGTACACATCATTTTCTCTTTATCAAATCTTCCTTTTGATTTTTGGTTCTGCTAGTTTTGAGTATAGTCTTTCATTTGCATTTTATATTTTGCATTTTGGAGTTTATTTAATAGTTTTAATCTTTCTCCCCAAAGTGTTGATGAACCTAGACCCCCGTCCTAACAAAAAAAAAGGAAATTTGTAGATTCATACCTTGATTTGACTCACCTTTTGGTTGAAAATCATTTCATTGGTTGGATCTCATTTCCTGAGTGAAATTAGAGAAATAGGTCACATTTGGGACCCCCAACCTATCTTTCCATATTCTCAACCCTATTTTTCTCCTTTCATTTCAAAATATCCTTCAAACAGCTCATTAGGGTATTTTCCAAATATTTAAGGGGTTTTGGGGTCTTGATTATTCTAAATTCATGGTTAATAAAGTACACAAAATAATTGTAAAATTTCCTCTTTGGAAATCCCAAAAAGCAAAGAATTAAAGTTTTATACCATTTTAGAAGAAAAGGGAAAGTTTTATAGGGGCTAAAGTAAAGGAAGAGTTTCACATTTTCTATCCCATGCAACAAGAGATTTGTTTAGAGTTTTTTCTTTATGGTGCTGAAAGAATGCATGGAGAGAATTGAGCAAACAAAGGGGAATGTTGCAAAATTTTGAGGTGGTCTTTGCAATCATGGCACAATACTATAGATGCTTTATTGATGTTTAGGCATGTTACAAGACATATGAGGTTTTTGTGGAGTCTATTTACACCTTACCCACATTCAAACCATGTATTTATTCTCATTTCATGCTAGGTATGCATTGCGTGGTTAGGATTTTTAGATGTTGAAAGCTTCTTTATTTTTTTATGAAAGTATTTATCCATGTTAACAAGATGAGAAGATTATATGTTAGTCAAAGTGTGAATCATTACATAAGAATGTAATCATGCTAAGAGATAGTCTATGGTATCAATAATTCATCACAAGAAGTTTAGGCATAGATAATAATCATTGTAACACACTCAATTATCATATAAAATAGTTATGGTGATAGTCAATAGAAGAATTCAGAGAAACAACAACAAAATAATTAAATCATAGTCAAGAGACAAGCATTTTATACTATGGCTTGTGGTGATTGGGTTTTTAGCTTGAATGATAGGCTGAAGTTGGAAAACATCACTCATATGTATTTTAATTAACATGAACAGAGCTACACATAAAGTATTGGCCTTTGTATGCTTTAGTAGGAGGTATTTGTGCTTGCATGGGTTTCAGTTAAACATGGAGGTGTATTGTATATTCTATAATTTGATTTTCCTATTCAAGAGGAGATTCCTTCACAACAACAAGTACACATATGGTGCATAGTAGGGATGCTTTGTTTCAGTCATCACATTTGTGTATAACTTCAAATCAATGGATTAATGTTAATGAATGTGTAAAGTTCAAGGATCAATTTGAATTACCTGAGGACAGTGCCATAAATTCACAATATGTAGTCTTATGGATAAAAGCTTGTGGTTTCATCTCATGACTATCAAAAGAGACAATGTTATAAAAAAGGAGCAATGCTTAGCAATGAAATTTTGATTTCAAGAAACAACCATATGAAAGATAGTCATAATGAGTGTAAAAGACAAATGTAAAGACTCTGAGTTGGAAAAAGTAAGGAAACTTCATATGGCACTTCAAAGGAAAAGAAGATAATGACTAGAGCAACAATAAAGGATAGAGTACGAAGAGTGACAGTCAAAAGTCCTAAGGAGACATTCCATTGTAGAAGTTAGATTGGAAATGATGTCACAATGTTTCAAGGGATAAGTGACTGAATAGAATCGGATGTGAATCTCTTGCAAATGATATTGGAGAATTGAACAAGGTAGATTTGGACTTGATATTCTTTTGTACAGTAATTTTGTGAAGGTATTCTTAGAGAAAACAAAGGATCAAAATCTATAAGTAGTACAATCAATGGATGTTGGAAGTAACATGGTCTATTGGATAGAAGAGAAAAGGTTTCCAATTGATAGATAGAAATTTTCAGGCACAAAAGAAAGAGTCAACGTGCAAGAGATGATGTGTGGAAGTAAAATACATGGATGGTATAGTAAGGGCACATGTTGGAGTTAGTTGTGTTTCAAAATACCTAGATGTCTACATAAAGGGAAAACTACTATAGAAATTATAAATCAAACTATGACTGATGTGAGTCTAGTGAAGGTTTTGAATGTGGTTAGTGCAGGGATGCATTTTTCCATGATAGTCATTTCCCATTATATAATCAAAATCAAAAAGCACAAAATTTAACAAAGGTCAACCAAAATTAAGGGAAAATCCATTCAAGGATAGCTCTTGTTAGAGACAAGGCATTCTTTTTTTAAAAAAAACATAGTGATGGAAGAAACTTAAAGCACAATGATAATAAATTCTTGGTATGTGGTGGCAACCTATGCTAAGAATAGGGATTGAGATAAATGAAACTCTACAGGAAAACTATGATAGAGTTGTGAATAAAAGCCTATAGGCTGATCTGCCAGTCATGAAAAACAAGTTGTAGTAAAAAGAGAAATCAAGGTGAGCAAGGGTTGTGAAGGGACAAAACATAGTGGAATGATGTATGAAAAACACATGGGAAATCTAGTATGAAGAAAAATCATGTATTACAAATAAAATGGATAATTCTACAGAAGTGAGTATGAATAGACTATGTGAAAAGGACAACTCTACAAATTAGGCACATCCATTTCATGCTAAGGATCTAGATCCATCATCAATAATTTTGTGAACAGTCAACAACTAAATCATAGCATGGGTTAAAAGGAAAACAATGAGAGTATAAGAATAGTCTTAGAATGTTAAACACAGTGAAATAAGAAATATAATGTTTTTATGAATGAACAAGAGTCATGAGGACTGTGTAAATATCATTGAAGGTCCAAGGATTGTTATGGTTTATGATCAAAGGAAATCAGGAAGGTATTATGATCCCTATACAGTCATAAACACTAGTGCCAAGGTGATAGTTTGGGGTTATGTAAAGGGAAAATCATCTTTGCTATGCATTGGATTGTAAAGAGGGTTGTGCAAGGTTAATAGAGGAGAAGAAGGAAGTAAATAGGAGTGGATCACCTCTTAGTACATAATTTTCTATGAAAAAGTTTCTTTTGATTGATTTTGAGAAGGTGTAGGGACTAAATGATGAGAGTTTAGTATGTGCCATTTGTATAGAGTCTCTAGCATTTAGTGATCAATCCAAGAACCAGTGTCATATTGACTACATTTTTACATAACTGACACTTCTAGTATTGTGATGAAAGATGTTGCAACTTATGTTCTATGGTCAAATATCTCTACATAACTGGGTAGGTTTTTTGCATCAATTGCAAGAGTTTTGGAGGGTGCAAAATAGTTGTTTCAAATTTATCCTCCTACATTTTCATTCTTCACATTAGAGGAGTATAAATTTTAATCTTTAAAAAGATAGGGAAATTCAAGGGTTTAATAATAATATCATACTCCTTTCACTTACTCTAGTCTTCTGGTGAACAAAGAGACTTGTATGAGATTTAAATGTTTTGGTATAGAAGGCAGTAACATTGCTCTCAAAGAATAGTGACATTCTCAGTCATGCATGGCATAATTTTGTTTCCTTCATGAGTAGTAGTAGTTTTTTAGTCATAAACAACAATTGTAATCTTCAAAAAATTAGGGTCTTTCATGCCACAAGTTGTCTCAAAATCAACAACAAAAGTAAGTTGGTTAGGATTTTCTAAGTGATATTGTTTTCTAATTTTGAGAAGGGTAGTCAAATGAACAAACATAGAGATCTTGAAATCATTTATTATGACAATGTTTGGAGGATAGTCTATGGTTTTATGGGAACCTCTACAAGAGGAACTATGAAATGAAATTTTTTTAAGGATACTCGACAGTGTTATGGGAACCTCTACAAGAGGAACTATGAAATGACACTAAATAATGGTTGAAAGCATCAAGATTTAGGCACCATAAATGAATGACACATGTGCTAAAAGGGGCCTTTAGATTTCTTCTACTTTTGTAAGAGATATTTGATTGTTTCAGAGTTCAAACCCTCATCCACATGCCCTATCATTGTACAAGGGACAATTTATACATTTATGAAGAAGTTGGAAAGTTTGATGAGCAATTGAGGGGATATAGAATTAGTTGGCAAGCATCTAGGATTTTTTTTATGAGATTTGGTGATAGAAGAGGTTAAGGGATGGCTTTTTCACCACTCAAACAACCCTTTGGAGCAATTTTGGAGGCTGAAAAGTAGGCTTTTCTATTTTGGATGAACAAAGGTAGTTTGAATCAGCAAGCACATGTCCTATCTTCTTGCAACTATTGAACAACATAAAAGAAAGATTTTGGAGAAGATTTTAGTTCATTATTTTATCTCTAAGCATTTTATTGTAACTTTCTTTCGTTCTTTCATACTGGAGTGTGGTAGATGTATTCAGACTTATACAACTATGTAAACACTTCTTTTGATTAATAAAGATAAGTATTTTTCCTTCTCCAATTCAATTTTTTCTGTGCAAGTATGAATGATAGATGTATTTTCTATGATTTGATATAAATACTCAGTCTATATATCATTATTTAAGCACCTTCTTGTAGAAACATGCATGCCTTATGCAATTCATAGGTTGTGATAATAGTTTTTGAAAACTTCTAATTGTGAAGATAATTGTTTTCTCCTTTCAAAATTGAAAAAATGCCTCATCTTTCCTATGAAATACTTATGTGTAAGCATGTAGAAACCTGAGTTGTGCTAAACCAACTTGTTCATTTTGGTCATATTGTAAGTTCCAAAGAATAGTGTAGGTTTGAAAGAATCGTTCAATGCATCACCTTTTAGAGTTTAGATTTCAATTCATGTTACCCTTTCTCTCTTTTGTCAGCAAGAAATAGTACAATAGGTTTAAGTAGGTGATAGTTCCAAGGGAACCAACCCTTTCTAGAGGTTCCCTTCTATCATAGATGACCCACAAACCTAGAAGATATCCAATGTTTCACCAATAAGTTGAGTTTTTATGCAACTTAGCACCGGTGCATATTTGGTGAACCTATTTTTCTATATTTTATTTTGGTGAACCTAAGTTTGATCATTGTATTTTCTAATTTTATAGTCCTTTTTCACCTTAAATTTAGATTTGGCATTAATTTTCATTTCATTACATAGAATTGAGTCTCATTTTGGGTTGCTTACCTTACATTACTTTGTATTTCATTTAGGGTTTTTAGGATTGCATCTTTGCATCTTTTAAAATCTGAAAAACATAAAAGAAATTAGTCATTTTGCAAGTCAATTACATAGTATTGCATTATCATTCATTAGCATTTCAAAATTGGAATAAAATTGTAGATCAAAATAAGTTTTCTAGGTTGTCATTTTGTCACAATTTGCATTTGCATTCAACCTTCATTTCATAGAAAAATAAAAATTGTAACTCACTATTTCAAATTAGAATAGATATGGAAACCACTATAATCAACTCATAAATCTATAAAAAAACATTTTAAAAAACCCTAACTAGGACCCATTCGCCCTAGGGTGAATGACTCCCTGATCAAGTTCATTTCTTGATTTACTGGGCATTAAAACATTCATTTCTACATATTTATTTTTTGTTTTTAGATCTCTATTTCTATTTGTAGAATTTTCATTTCTTCAATTTGTTCATGTTTAGCTTCATTTGATAAAATTAGTGGATTAGGTGAATTAAAAATTACATTTACAAGACATTATTTTTAGGTTTTTTCATAACATAATCAAAATATTATCTTGTTTGAAATCTGAAAATTGCATTTTCACTACATTTTACATTCTAGATCACCTCATTGTATTTCACCTTCTTTCCATTTTGGGTGTGTACATTCAGTTTCTAGAACTTGTATGAGCTTCACAACTTGGTGTCCTGTTAGCATTACTATTATTGTAACATTCCGAACTAGATTTACTTCAAAAAAATTAATATTGACATTATGAATATCAAATTTATGACACAAATTCCATAGCTAATTCCATTTAGCAATTTTATGTTCATAAATGACAAATAAATCTGAAATATAGGTTATTCATTTACAAATGTCAATAGTTGCATACAAGTTTGACTTGGAATTCAATGACTATTAGTAAATTCTCCATTACAAAGTTTTCTTTCTATTACATCATTTTATTCTTTTACATCAATGATACCACTACATAGTAGAATTATGGTATGATTCCTCTATGACAACTCACCTCCATTGGTGGATGAGAACGTGATTGAGGTGCTTTTCCACCCAACCACGTAGCAATAATTCCATGGATTTATTTAGTCATTCAAAGAATATATGACCCTACATGAAACACTTAGCAAGAGATATAGTTTGCAAGGTGGAATCTATGCGTGCCTAAATTCATGCATTTCTATCTATTTTTTACAATATGCAAGTTCCATGTTAGGTAAATAAATCAACAGAGAGAGAGTAAATAATAAAACTCTTTCTATATATGTATATATAATATGACTACAAATCTTGGCCAAGCTCATGTTGTATAAAATGCAACTCAAGTTAGATTTAGAAAAGAAAATCTACACTCTCTGACACCCATTCCTAGAAGGAAATATTACAATAGAAAAGGGGTATCCCTCCCTTTTGGACCATCTTCTAGCATCATAATCTAGTGTGCTACAATCTACCATTGAATTCATGTATCATTCCATTTCATTGTTTGAAATAGGTATAACCATCCATTTATTCATCATATGTATTGCAAATCAATACTATCCTATTTCTACAACTCATTCCTTTGCAATCAAAGTTTACCAATCTTACTCAAGATTAATCAATATGAATTAGAAGGTATACCACATGTATGTGCATGTGCATAAATGAATCATTTATGCATGTACACATATATGCCTATAAGTGAACATAGCTAGAAAATGCATAAACATTCTAAATAGAAAAAGATAAATCAGCCTTACATATAGGAAATCCATATTTAGAAAAGATAAACAACTTGTTCAAATGCTCCATTTAATATTTCAATATCATTTAGTCTCTATTGGAAATTCAAGTAAAACATTTATTCCACAAACATTTGGCCAACACAATTGATCTATAATATTTGTAATAATCATTACTAGAGAAATATCAGTTCATACAGAAAAGATAAATGCATCCAATCAAATTCAATTCATATTCTAAGTTGTCTATTTTTTATCAATGATGTTTTTTTGTTACTAAATTGAAATTTTCCATTGTAATAGTTCTCAAAAGAACATTAGTATGTCAAAGTAACATGGTTGTTCTATTCCATCAACCAAGTTTCCAAACAAAAAAGGGGTAATCAATAAGCATGTTATCATAAAGATGATAGCATGCTATCAATTCCTGTATAGGTTCTTCATTATAATCAATAACATTTAAGCCTCGATTGAGTATTTTATAGTATGGAAGCACCCTTCAAATTTCTTATAAAGAACAGTGTGTATCATTCTTCGACCCTAGATATAGCACTAGAGTAAATTGATAGTGACACTAAAAAAAAGTATACCTATATAAACATAGATATATATATATATATACATGAATGCACTGAACATTTGCATGAAGAATCATAGGGTTCCATAACCCCATAGCCATAGGAGGTCAAATACTATTTCATAAAATTCATTAACATTTAAACTTGCATCGATCAACCAAGGTTTCCATAGAATAATACTATGTTCATTGCATTATATCTTCGATAGAGTATGATCAATGCTCATAAATAGATGATAATGACAACCTTAACTCATTCATACATTGTTATCACCACAATTTACCATCGAAATGGTGGGTGATATACGTGAATGATGCATGCCATTCACTGCTTGGCAATACTAGTGATATGAATCACTTTTCCATTTCAAACTTGGTGCCCATAGGGTGATGTTAATATTGTACATACCCATCACCATATGGTGTCATGCAATAAAATACATTATTTCATGAGGTTGATAAGAGAAATATATTATTATCGGTCAGGCTAAAATACCTCAAACTTCAGAAGGTTTAACAAATGGGTATAACCCATCAAAGGAATCTAGTCAATACCCTCACATGCAAAGCATAACAAAACATAAGCTTGTTGTGGTGGCTTTGGCCACAGTTGAGCTAACATGGTTTGAGATAAGTTGACCATCAAAAGTAAACACATGAATGATAGCTAACAAAAGATGCTTAACATAAACACAAATGAAGAAATATCCATGAGATAAAGGACCTTACCTTAAAAAACAAGGCTCTCACTAGTAAGATGGAAGAAATGATAGCTAAAGGGGTTACCCAAAATACTGCTGAAGTTGTGTGTACTGAGGAGAAAATGAGGTTGATGGTTGAGAGCCTTCAACGAAATGTTGAGATTATAGATAGGATGAAGAAGGATTATGAGGTTAAGTTAAAGGTTTTGGAGGGAGAATTGAGCAAAATCATGGACACTATGAAAACTATCATGGAGCAAAATCACATAATTGCTAAATATAACACCACTTTGATAAGCACTATGGTTGAGAAAATGGATAATTTCAAAAATGGTTCTCTAGTGGTGGATTTGGATGCTAATAATGAGAAAAGAAAGATTGAGGAAGCTAGCATCTCGAAGAGGATGAGAGCTCAAATAAAGAGAAAGGCTAATCGATGCCACAAGAGATTCAGGGTCTAAAAAAGGGTACCTAGGATATGTGCAACCTTGAAGCTCAGGTTGTTGATACTTTAAAGTCTTTAGGTTAGTTTTGGGTGTTTTTGGTGTTGGTTTTTTTGCTATCCTGTATTGGCTTTGGGTTGGTGGCAGCGGTCTTCTCTTGGTTTTTACTGTTGAGAAGCCTTCCTATTTTTTTGGGGTCTGTAATGTTGTATCCCTCCTTTTCTTGTAAAATTTGTGGTTTTGGGTCCCTGTAAAACCCATTTTTTCCTTTATCAAAAAAATTAATAAGGGGATGAACATATTATGTCACTTTTATGTGAAACTGGTGATTTTTCCCTGATGAAATTTGGAAACAATCTTTCAATTCATCTAATTTATCTCCTCAGTTGATCCTCCTTTTTTATCCTTTCTTTTGTATTTTTCCTCCATTATCTACTTATTATCCAATCTTTTCACTTTGAATATCTTCTTACTATTTTTAAGAGATAGTGATATTGAATTCCCCTATCTCCATATCCTTTACGTAGCCACTCACTTCTTCCTCCTTTTGAGCATTGACTGAAGAATTTTTTCATGAGAGGGGTTGGATCCTATCCATTGATGATGCGAGTTATAGATTTTTATCCCATGATTTCATTATTTCCATGAAAAGGAAAATTAAACTCGATGAAAATTATTCATCTATATATATATATATATATTCATATACTCAGATATATTTATGTATATACATACATATATATGTATGTATAAATATATATATATACAATTTATCTCCATAAGATTATATACATTTATATATAGATATCAAATGTAATTTTCAAACTTACATGTTTATTTTATCTATTTCATTTCCTTGTTCAAAATATAATTCAAATTCATCCAAAAGAACAAACAACACAATCATTTTTCATACGATAATTATTTTTGATGTGGTGAGTTTCTTTTTCAATTTCATTGAATATCAATGTTAAAACAAACAAGGTAAGATAAGAATGCACTATTTTTTTTCTTTCCACTGATTATAATTCTCACACTAAATATAAATGAAATTTATCAACTTTTCAAACATATGCAGATGTCATGATCTACTATGGAGTGTAAGATTCTAGGTTCCATTCTTGCTTACCATGGTCACATGACTAAAAGTGCCTACCTCAATAAAGTTCTTGTCCTTCAACCTTCTCCTGCACACACATTCTTACATGTGCCCACTTATCAGTAATATTTAACCAATAACCTTATGGAATATTTTCTTAAATCAAAAAAATTGTATAATATTAATTTTCAATTTCATCATTGCATTTTATCAAATCCATAAATAAAATGGTTAATTCTATTTTTCATATATTTCAATTTCATAGCATTCTTAAATGCAAGCAATGACATTGAGATATGACATTCTTCCCCACTAGAAAGAAACATCATACCAATGTTTCATCAAACAAAATTGTTTCAGATATGTTCATCAAATCATATTGTTTTCAAGCGAAAACAACATAGCGTACCAGGCTATTTGCAGGATCATCATGGAAAAAATAGGCCCTTAAGTAGCGAAAAATTTAAAAAAATCAGAGTTAGGCAACTTGACATAAAAATTTGAATAAGTTATCTATATTTTTAAAAAAATATGTAAGAATAGAATCTATAGAAAATTGACTATAGTTTCTAAACTACTAGGTTTATTTAAAAAAAAAAATCTATTTGGTGAAAATTTGAAATTTCAATGTAGTAGTAATTAAATTTCAGGGATAAAAATAAGAAGTAGGTGTCTGTCTGACCACCCTAACCACAATAAAATGGTAATATTTTTTATAATATTTTAGATATAAGTAGAGGAATCATGTAATAATGTGATGCATATTTTTTGTAATTTTTTTCCAAGTAAGTAATTAATTATGATTTTTTACTACAACTTTTAAAAAATATAAAAACTTCTATGTCTAACTAGCTTAACTTGGTCAAAACTTCATGAAACTCAATTTTTTTAAATTTTTTTTTTATAGTATGTTGAACATAGAATGTGATGCATGATTTGGATTCAAAAAATGTGATACCATTTTAAAGCTATAGATGTTTTTCAATCAACCTATCAATCAAGACTTTATTCATAATTCAAATAGAAATTGAATAATAAATATTTATTAAATTTAAAGTAGAGCATAATTTATATTGGTTGAAATTTGAGAATCTCCTTTAAAATCTCTTTATGTTTCATCAATTTTGGGTAAAAAAACTGTGGTCAGCCACATACCCTACACATACCCATCATATTGCCACTTTTTGGTTGATCATGATCTTGCACATAGCCACCAGTCCAAAATTTTAGGCAAGAATATAAAGATAATAAATAGTAGTCTATTAAGAAAGAAAATGATGGAAGGAGTATTCTATGTCCTCTACATCCCCCCATGTAGCATTGTCCTCATGATACTGATCCCATTGGACCTTATATTGAACAATGTCCTATTTTGAAACTTGGCTTTGTGTCTATCTAGAATTCTATTGGGCTCCACTAGCACCACTCTTGGATCCTCCACCTAAAGAACACTAATCATGTATATGAGATGCATCTAGGTGATATGGTTTTAGCAAGTAAACATGAAACATGTTATGGAGTTGAGCAAGAGTAGGGGGTAGAGCAAGTTTGTAAGCAACTGGGTTGATTACTTCCTAAAACGTAAAGAAAATAGGTGGTGAAAATGACACTATTCTCCTTCGGTCATTCAAGAATTTCCTAGGAACCAAAATTGGATTGACTATCAACCCAAAGGTGAGTCAATTCACAAAAATCAAGACCTAGGAGGGGATTCACTAAACTTTGAGGGGTTCACCACCAAGCAAAGGCTTGGAAAAGACAACTTAACGTTAAACTCACAAAACCTAGTAATGCAAGCTAAATGATGAGTGCAATTGATGAAATTAAGCAACAAAAAATTATGATGTGTGTACCTAGGAAGTCTAGAAATGTGATGAGGATTTTGGAAATGCAAAAATGCTCTCAAAATATGTCAGTGAGGATTAAGACACCCTTACTGCTGTCTTAGTCCCACTGCTATTTTTGGGGCAAATGCAAAATCTTTGGATGACAGAACAAGATCCAGAAGAATCTCTACAAAATTCCCTTGGGAGGACTAAGATGCCCTTATTGTCGACTTAGTACCATTCTAAATTTCTAAAATATTTGAATGTGATCCTAAGGCTCAATGTTTGTACTTCTTAGATCTTAGGTCCTGAAACTTCTAGATCTGACATATTTTTGAGTTTCTGTGAAGATGACAACTTTGCAATGCAACTTTTCAACTTTGCAAGCTTGCACTCCAAATGATCTTCAAGTCTTCAACCTAAATCTCCATCACAAGCATATAGGAGAGGAAAAAAATATTGATTGCTAGTAAATGGGGGTTTTCCTTGGTCAAACCCCTTGTTGGTAATTAAAGCTTGAAATGAAATTTAAATGAAATAAAGGAGGGAAATGATGAATGAACAAAGTGCTATATTGCAACTCACCAAACCCTTGTTATGGAATCTAAAAACTTGTGTGAAATTGATAGTTTGAATGTACTCTTGAATCAAAGGAATGCTTGATAGATCTTGACTTGAATTGCTTGCTTGAATCAAAACCAAACATCACAAATGTTAGCTCAAAAACACACAAGATGCAAGAAGATATTTGATATGATGTTTGAATCCTGATGATGGCTTTAAATACTTGATGAATTGCTTTTGAATGTTCTTGTGAACTCAATTATTCTATTAGGAATCCTCTCACAAAAGTCTCGATGTCTTGGATGATAAATTGAGTGAAAGAACCTTGTATTTATACTTATCCATGATTAATATCTTGAAATTAAACCACAACAAGCCAACATATGAATTCATTAATTAAAGGAGGCCAAATCCCACCAAAATTTTAAATTAAATCTCAAAAATAACCTAAGGGGGACTAAGATTCCCTAGGTGGTGTCTTAGCCCTGAGGCATGAAACTTGAGGCACAGACACGAAAAAGGGGGCCCTTTAAGGTGCATTTGAAAAGGGGGTCTTGAGACCTTTGGGGGAAAAAGATGCCCTATGTGGCATCTTAGTCCTGACCCAAAAATTAGGGGCAAACAACTAGAATCATTAAATTATCATTTCCCCTTTGATGTTTGTCAGGATTAGCCATAAAACAATATAATTTTATTAGGCTTGTAGATGCAAAATAGGACCAATTAAGAAATAAATACAGATAAATAAATCAAGGAAAGCCCAAAAAAGTGTTAAAATGCAAGGGTATGCATTTTCCTACACTACATTTAGCCCCCACTTTAGTGAGAGGATGAACTTGCTTCAAACTCACACTAAAGTAGCCAACCACATTTTTAAGAGGAGTTCAAATTTATGAATGCTACTAAGATAGGATGACAATAATCAAGAGGGTCGCCAAGCCCCCAAGATCAATATCCTATGGTATAGCAACATAAGAACAAAGTAACGCACTTGCGAATGATATATGAATCCATAGCCATATCATAAACATACACCATCAAAGAAGGAAAAGAAAAAGGAAAAATAGAAATGCAACATATCAAGCTTCGACTAGCCATCCAACATGTTGTGGACCGGGTTTAGGTTGTTTGTCCAAAAAAGGTTTGCAAGTGGAATGCACTATCCACTATGCAAATAAAATGCACACTCACAAGGGATAGTGAAGCTAGTTGTCCACTAGCTGTGTCCCAAGGATCCATATCAAAGTCATGCCCCCATGACTATGAAAAGGACAAAAGGAAAAATTCACACTCACAAGGGCTAATGAAGCTAGTTGTTCATTGGGTGAGCCCTAGGGGACTCTATCAAAGCCATACCTCCATTACTTTAATAAGGTAAAATAATGCAACGTAACAAGAGAGAGGGGTGTTCAAAGGGATTTTGCTTAATTTGTGTGAGGTATTAATCTTAGGGAACATTGTTCATAATGTCTCCAAGAGAATACCAATCAAAGGATAAAAGATTCACAACTTAGGGAATGTAGTGTGTCACATCACCACTAAGTGGAATGTAATATGCTAAGAAAAAATCAATATTTGGAAGGACATTACTCCCAATGTCACCACAAAGAGAAAAACACATTGCATGAAGTAATAAACCACATCAAGGAACACAGAAAAATGTGAAAATAATGCCAATGTATACCCCTACTTTAAAGGAATTGCTAACACCATGTTGTGAGCAATTACTTTAAAGTATCCAAAACATGAAAAGGAAAAAAGGAAAAGAGGGTTTCCCCCCATAAACACAGAAGGGGTCTATGGATTCAAGGTTATATCTATCTTTGTTGCAATGATATTAGAGAGCTTAGAACTGTCATCATTCCCCCAAAATGAATAGAACTTAAAGAATGAGACAAAGAGAGTGAAAACAAATAAAATACTTTTGGGTCAACATGGAAGAGACATAGGGTGTCTCAACGCCTTGTGTCATCCCTAAAAGGAAAAGACAAGAAAAAATGAAATTAAAAGAAAAGATGAGGAAAAACATTTTGGGTCAACATGGAAGAGACATAGGGTGTCTCTATGCCTTGCATCATCCAAAAAAGGAAAATACAAGAAAAAAATTCAAATGAAAGGAAAATACCAATGAAATGGAAAATGCTTATGACATATAAAAGAATGAAGGTACACATAGAGGAATGTAGATAGAGAGGAAACATGAAAAAATGGGGGATCACATCACACACATGCAATCAACCAAAAAGAAAAAAGGAAAGTAAAAGGAATAGTAAAGCACATGTGATTCAACCATCTAGAAGGTCATCCACATCCCAATCTTGTTTCGTATATGTAGAATGTAGATCACTAGCGAGAGGGGAAATATCAAGTATTGTTACAATAGGAGAATCACTAGGTTCAACACATGGTGCATCACTTGGTTTAGGAGGATCATCATGATGGTTATAATTTAAGCTCATGGAAAAGGAAAATAATAAATTCATCTCATTATGCACTTCCTCATCATTTTTAGCTATTTATCCATCATCATCCAAGTTAACCACAACATAAGGATGAATGTTAATATCCGTACAAGGTGCTAGTCCTTGTTGTGTTGGAGACATAGGATTTGTTGGTTTTGGTAATGGAGGTTGCTCATTGTTTATTTCTTCTATCAAGTTTGAATTTTGATTTTCTATGTTGTATTCTTCATTCATATTTCAAGCAATAGCAGGAAGCCTACGCCTATGCTCTCTAGCATTTAGGTTTCATTTGTTATGGTTTTCAAGTTGTGTTTGTGTAGGAGCGGGTTTCTCAACCATAGGTTCATTTTCTTCTTGTGAGGGAAGAATGGAAGAAACCATGGAAGGTTGTTCAACCACTTTCTCTTTGGATTTATAATTTTTTTTTGGAGGAAGATTAGGACTTGTTTGGTTTTCTCTTAGCCTTTTGTAGGATATAGGTGAAGGATTTTTGATGGATGGGTCTTGGTTAGTTAGAAGGGCTTTAAGCTCAATTTTGTTTTCTTCAATGGGAGGAGGAAAATTTTCAAGAGATAACTTGGCTATGCATTTTTCTTTGAAATTTTGGTAGGATAGAAAGAGGAAGACCTCATGGGGTCTTATAGGTTCCATGGGCTTAGGATAAAAATAATCTAAGGAAAATTTTCCATAGGAATATGGAGGGCTAAACCCACTATGGTTCATAATGAATATTTCATTATCGACTGGAAACTTTAAACACTTATGGACAACAAATGGGACTGCATTCATGGATTGAAGCCATTTGTAGCCTAGCTTCACATGAAATTGATCTAAATTTTAGATGAAAGAGAATGATACATTTGATTTCTTCTATTCTACTTGTAAAGGGAGTGTGATCGAGCCCATTGTAGCTCGAGCAAAACCATCATGTGTTTCAATCCATTCTTCTAGTTTATCATATCTATCTTGAGTGAGTTCATGCACAGATAAGAGTTCTTATGTGATCAGATTCTCTCCATAGATGAGATAAATTAAAATCCTAGGAGTGGGCCTATTATTGATTCTATCGGCTATGTAAGGAGGACCATAAAGTGTATTTTTTATTGTTTCTTTTGAAGAGAAAGTAATGTGAATAGCATTTTGGTTTGTTATTTATGAGGATTTATTTTAATCACTTCTACCATTGTATTAATAGGACTTTTCTCATTAGTATCTATAGGATTTTTCTCGTTATTATTCATGTTTTCATCATCCATTTCAACATTCGTCACATTGGGCTTACTTTCACTAGCCTTAACAAATAAAATAATGTGGTTAGGCATGGGATTGCTAAATATTTGCATGTTTTGTTTATGAGGAGCTACAAATTTATTACCTTTTTCATACACACCTCCAATTTGGATATGATTGGAATCAATGAGGTCTTGCACAATATTTTTAAGATGCTTGCACTATTCTATATCATGTCCTTTTTGTTGGTGATAATCACAATAGGCACTGTGTCTAAAGATCAAAGGTAATGGCTTGCTAAGATCAAGAGGTCAAATGGGAGGTAAGGTAAGCATATTTTTGTTTAATAGCTAAGTCATGATGTGAGATTTAAGGATTACTCTTCTTTATAGTAGCTACTTGGGTATCAACTTGTTGGATAGGTTGGGAGGTAGAATTTAGTTGAAGGAAAACTTTATTTTGTTTTTTGAGAGGCTAATAAGTGTTTTTTTTGGAAGCTTCAGACTTTTAAGGATGGGTAGAGGTCATTTTTGATTCACAACTACCTACGAAATTTTGATAATCTCGAAGAGCAGTGCATAAGTGCATGAAGGGAATTTCATCATGGTAAGGTTGTCTTGTATCTTTGTAAATTTTCTATTAACATCCTTTGAAGGTGAGAATCAAGAATATTCACACTAATTTGGGAATAAAGCGATTGGTAACATGTGAAATAAAGTCAATGACTTTTTCACTCTCATTTTTCTTACATCTCATCAAATTAGATAAAAATAGTAGAAATGTTCAAGGTAGGAAAGGAATTGGTAGTTGGTTGCATCATTGTGGTTACATAAGGATTGGTGTAGGTGGGAATGGAGGTGATGGTTGAAGGGGGAGGAGTTTGATTTCCTCCTTGGCTTTGCACATTCTTTGAAGCTTCAGCACCATTGGTGGTGGGAGGAAGATGTTTTCCAAAGGTTTGAGCTATGTAATGCACATCTTCCAGTCCTTCATCACTTTCCATCATGTGGTGAATACTATCTATGGAAGGTATAATAGTGTTGGAAATGTTTTCAGTACTCATGCTATCCTGTAAATGAGCTAAGTCTTCATGCATTTTCATTATGTTTTCTTGAGGGATATGATCAACCATTGTTTGAGCACTGGGCATAGCACTTGTAAGTAAGGTAGGCATAGAAAAAGAGGTATCAAAGGTATAGTTCATACCTAGTGAACTATTACCAACACTAGGAGTAAGAGAGCTATATAACCTAAGATCCACAATGAGTGTTTTATCATGGGATACCATGAGTCTCACACTTCATCTAACCATAGTATTATTAGTAAGACACCAATTAGTACAAATCATGCAAGGGATAAACCAAAGAAAGTGCAATGAAAACAATATCCTATGCTTACAATTACACTTGAAATGAAAGAAATTGAGATAACAACAATTTTGGATACTATAACAAAAAACTAAAAGAAACAAATAGAAGCATATAAGAGAAATTTTAGATCTAGAAAAACTACAAATTCAAAGTCAATAGAGACTAAGATGTTAGTAAGGGCATCTTGGTCCTAGTGGTGAGATTTTTAAGTTCTAGAAAGTGAAGCATAAAGCAAACAACATAGATAGGGTTCTGAGCTAGAAACCCATAGGGGGACTAAGATACTAGGAAGGGAATTTTACTCCCAATAAAGTTTTTTTTAGAAAAAACAAGATCTGAGTTGTTTACAATGTTCTGAGGTTTCCTACCAAGGGTCTTGATGTTTAGAAATAGAAAAGTGTGTAAATGAATACAAGAAAAAGTAACTAATGATAAGCAATTAGAGGCAAGGTTGATTTAATCTTTTTAAATTTTGAATGCACTAACAATGTTTCTAAATGAAATTAGGATGACTCAAAATGCAATTTTTTAGTTTTTCAATAAGATAATATTATACAAGAAAGAAAAAATGCAACCTATATGCACTTTCACTAATGTAAATATGAGAAAAAATAGATGTACTTTCACTAATGAAAGATGCAATGCAAGAATGCATGGAACCTAGATCTAGGTTTTTAATGAACTCCAAATCAAAAAATGAATGCTCAAAAATGTCAGGTTCACCAAAATGAATCATAAAGAAAATAGGTGGTGGAAATGCCACTATTATCCTTAGGTCATTCAAGAATGTCCTAGGAACCCAAATTGGATTGACTGTCAACCCAAAGGTGAGTCAATTCATATTAAGGAAGAGCTAGGAAGGGGTTCTTTAAACTTTGAGGGGTTCACCACCAAGAAAAGACCTTGAGGAGACAACTAAAAATTCAACTCACAAAACCTAGTAATGCAAGCTAAATGATGAGTGCAAATGATGAAATTAAGCAACAAAAAGTTATGATTTGTGTACCTAAGAAGTCTAGAAATGTGATGAGGATTTTGGAAATGAAAAAATGTTGTAAAAATATGCTAGGGAGGACTAAGATGCCTTTACTATTGTCTTAGTCCCATTGCTATTTTTTGGGTAGATGTGGAATCTTTAGATGACAGAACGAGATCTAAAAGAATGTCTACAAAATTACCTTGGGAGGACTAAGATTCCCTTCATGTTGACTTAGTCCCGTTCTAAATTTTTGAAATATCTGAATGTGGTCTTGAGGCTCAATTTCTACACTTCCTTCTTCTCAGATATTAGGTCCTAAAACTTCCAGATCTAGCTTGTAGGTGAGTTTCCATGAAGATGATAACTTTGCAATGCAACTTTGCAACCTTGCACTCAAAATGATCTTTAGGTCTTCAACGTAAATCTGTAATCACAAACATACAAGAGAGGAAAACTTTGTTGATTGTTAATAAATGGGGGTTTGACTTGGTCAAACCCCTTGTTGGTAATTAAACATTGAAATCAAATGAAATAAAGGAGGGAAATAATGAATGAACAAAGTGCTATGTTGTAACTCACCAAACCCTTGTTATGGAATATGCAAACTTGTGTTAAATGGCTAGCTTGAATGTACATCTTGAATCAAAGGAATGTTTGATAGATCTTGACTTGAATTGCTTGCTTGAATCAAAACCCTACATCACAAATGTTATCTCAAAAACACATAGGATGCAAGAAGATCTTTCATATGATGCTTGAATCCTAACGATGGCTCCAAATGCTTGATGAATTGCTCTTGAATGATCTTGTGAACTCAATTATGTTGTTAGGAATTCTCTTACAAAGGTCTTGATGTCTTGGATGATAAATAGGTGAAAGAACCCTATATTTATACGTATCCATGATTAATATTTTGAAATTACACCACAACAAGCTGACATATGAATTCTTTAATTAAAGGAGGCGAAATCTCACAAAGATTTGAAATTAAATCCCAGAAATAACCTAAGGGGGACTAAGATGCCCTAGGTGGCATCTTAGTCCCGAGGCATGAAACTTGGGGCACAAAGTCTGAAAAGGGGGCCCTTTAAGGTGCATTTGAAAAGGGGGTCCCAAGACCTTTTGGGGATAAGGAAATCCTAGGTGGCATCTTAGTCTCGACCCAAAAATTAGGGACACACAACCAAAATCATTAAATCCTCATTTCCCTTTTGATGTTTGTCAGGATTAGCCATTAAAAGATATAATTTATTAGGCTTGTGGATGCAAAATAGGACCAATTAAGACATAAATATGGATAAATAAAGCAAGGTGGGCCCAGATAATTATGAAAATGCAAGGGCACACATTTTCCTACACTACACTTCTAACACATCAAATGGGACCGTATATCTCAGAGCCAAATTGGATGACTTCCTAAAGGTAATAGAGTGCTTATTTGGTTTGACCCTTAAAAACACTTTCTCCTCAACTACAAATTGTTTAAAGGTTAAATATTCATGTCAGAATAGCTCTTTTTTCTATCTATCACCTCCTTTAGTCTACTCTTAATAATCCTCATCTACTCTTCCATCTCTTTTAGCATTTCAGGACCCACTATGATCCTAGGGTATGGGCAGGATCATCATGGAAAAAATAGGCCCTTAAGTGGCAAAAAATTTAGAAAAATCAAAGGTAGGAAACTTGATGTAAAAAATTGAATAAGTTATCTATATTATATCAAAAATTATGTAAGAATAGAATCTGTAGCAAATTGAATGTAGTTTCTAAACTACTAGGTTTATTTTTTATTTTATAAATCTATTTGGTGAAAATTTGAAATTTCAATGCAGTAATACTTAAATTTCAGGGAAAATATAAGTAGTTGTCTTTTTGACCACCCTAACAATATTAAAATGATAATATTTTTTCATAAGATTTTACATATAAGTAGAGGACTCATGTCCCGATGTGATGCATATTTCTTTTGTAATTTTTTTCCAAGTAAATAATTAATTATGATTTTTTATTACAAATTACAAAAAAATATAAAAACGTGTATGTTTGATCACCTTAATTTGGTCAAAACTTCATAAAATTCAATTATTATTTTTTAATCCTATAGTATGCAAAGCATAGAATGTGATGCATGTTTCAGATTCAAAAAATGTGATAACATTTAAAAGCTATAGATGTTTTTCAATCATCTTATCAATTAGGACTTTAGTCAATTCAAATTGAAAATAAATAACAATTATTTATTAAATTCAAAGTAAAGCATAATTTATATTGGTTTAAATATGAGAATATCCTTTAAAAACCCTTTTTGTTTCATCAATTTTGGGTAAAAAAAATCATTAGCCACATGGGCCATCATATCAGTTACATACCACCAATTTTTGGCCCATCATGATCCTACACATACCTCCTATCTTCCAGTTTTTCCCAAATGATGGGAGTATGGCACTTTCACCCATACAGAGCCTTGAAAGGTGTTATACCTAAGGATGCATGATGTGAATTGTTATAAGAAAATTCTATCAATGGTAGGTACTCATCCCATTTATACTATTGATCCATACAGTACATCCAAAGGAGATCTTCTAGTACCTAATTCATTCTCTCAATTTGAAAATAAGTCTGAGGATGGAAGGCTGAACTGAATTTTAACTTAGTCCCCAATGTTGCATTCAAAATTTTCTAGAACCTTGATGTCATCCATGTATATCTATCAAATATAATAGTCTCTGGATGTGAAGAAAGATATCTTGGAAAATTTTCTTGGCCAAGGTCAATGATCCATCCTTAAGGTTTCTTGGGATAAAATTATTGGAACACAACAATCTACTGAGATGAGGGTGAATCAATAGATCTTAAAACATGACTCTTGAAACCTTTTGTGTAGACTAATTTCTTTAACCCTTAATGTGTAGACTCTACACTTCAACAATTTTCTTATTGTCTACTTTTTTGTTTTCTCGACCTACAACCTCATTACTCCAAGATGTACACCACCATCTAGATTAGCTAGAATCTTTTGTTAGGGTTTCCTTCATCTACCAACTTCACTAACAAGTTGTCAGTTCATCTTGAACCTTGCACCATCATCCAACTCATCATGAAAACATTTGATAGGTTTTATTATATATCTTCATCATCACCCTACCTCTACTTCGAGCCTCACAACATTTAATTCTAATACAATGAATTTTCTAAGAAAAGCATCCTATAAAACCCTAGAATCATATTTGCATTTAATGTTATACTTTTTTATCCAATTATAATCTTCATTGAAATGGCTATTTGTGTCACCAAACTATGCATCAAATCCCCAATCAGATAGTCATTAGTGTAGTTAAATGAAGTAAATTCATTAATTGTGTCAGTTACCAGACAAAGCCCTTGTTTACATGAACCTAGTTGTTGTAGTATTGAACATTGAACTCTGGACGCCAATCTTCTCTTTCATGCCTAAATCTAACGATCTTTTTCCATCTTGGCATCTATAAAACATCACCGTTAGATTAAACCTATTTAAAATGGCATCATCAATCTCTATCTCATGACTATCACTTTACACCATTGAAGACACACCAGCATATCAAGATGAGACATATTAAGGTCCCACCAATATTTTCATTTCTCTCTAATACCACTAGCAAGAGACACAAACCCACACACCATTTTTCATGCACATCATTTCTACACAATTCTCGACAACGATGGGAATTTTTCTATCATGCAATCAATCTTCACCATCTATCAACATAGTCACCTTCCATCATTGTCACCTTCTTATTAGGTCCTACCAAGGTCTTCGCCATGACTTCATTGTGTCGAGGGGACACTAAAGCAACTCACTCCAATATGGAATTGTCTCTTATATGAAGTTATATTGGAATGTTGAAGATAAATTGAAACAATTAAATTGATATAAGGTCTCATTTATATACCTTCCAACTTTGATCAAGTGGTTCCTACTTCCTACGTGTCATCCATGTCATCATGATACTGCAAACATCACTAGTGTGACCTGATATATCTAATTTGTTGAAAAATGTCACTCTATGTTTGGGAGATAGAGCAACAATTTTTCTCCAAATATCGTTCAAGGAAACCCTAGAGATCTCAATCCAAGGATGTAAAGGGGAAAGATATATGAAATAGGGATGTCCTAAGGTGTGATAAAAGATTAAAGGATGGTTCACCAAAAAGCTAGGTCTTGGAAAGACAAGAGATGATTGAAACATGCAAAACCTAACCAAATGACCTAGCAAATGAAATTGAAAATTGGGAAATTAAATTGAGAATGAACAAAGGTGCACTTGGAAGAAAGATGTGGTCAAAAAAAGCCCTAAAATCATAAAATATTACTATTTGAAGCCTACTACGACTCATATGCTAGTTTTGGCATATTAATCCCAAACTAATGTTTCTAGGTGGAAACAAGAATCTGGATCTGCTAAGTCAAGATTTATAGAAAATACCCAAAAATTGGTATATTGGGACTCATACGCTAGAAGTGGCGTATTAGTGTTTTTTTGTCATGAAGTGTCCCAAGAACATAACTATAAAGTGAAACTTTGTGAGCCTATGAAGATGGATCAAATAAGCCTATTCCCACTGCTTTCATGTAGATAGGTTGGATATCTTGCTCTTGATCTGTGTTTCTATGATCCTTGACAACTTTACATGACAACATTTGTAGCTCGTACAACTTTGCAATCTTTATACTTTTAAAGGCTTGAAATCCACTTTTTCTTCAATCTATAAACCTAGAATTAGACAAAGAGAAAAAAAGTGTTATTTTATTAGGGAATAGGGGTTTTCCTTGGTCAAACCCTATTTAGGTAGCTACACCAAATGATGAAACAATGAAATATAGAAATTAAACACGAAACATGAAATGATGAAACCTTGTATGATGTCTTCGAATGTAAATTTGTAATATATCATGAAGTGGCCATGAAGAATGTAGATCTTGATCTCAAATTGGATGTGAAACAATGCTTGCAAATGGATCTTAAATACTACATCACAACACTAGCTCAAAAACATGGTTGATGCCTAATGACTTGGACATGATGATGGATCTTGAATTGCTGCAATAAGTGATGAATAAATCTTCCCTTGAATGCCTTAGAAATGCTCGTGAATGCTTTGGTGAAGTATTGTAAACTCTTGTAATCATAAAATTGCTATTAGAGATGCTCTCTTGACAGTCTTAGGTGAAAATGAGTGAAATAACCATGTATTTGTAGAATCCCAATCCTAGACTTGCACAAACATAGCAAACAAACACAATATCATATCAAATGCAAGTAAGAACCAAGATTCCCCACGAAATTCATTTACAATGCTAAAATAGGAAATAAATTGAATAACAAAGCAAAGAAAGTAATTGAAATCCTATTTAAGCATGCAACTCTCAATCCCATGTGGGAATTGGTGCCAATTTGATGTGGAAATTGGCCCTTTCCAAACTCCTATGCAATCTTGATAAATATTTGTTGATGGTGAAAGATCCTTGATGAAAATTTGACATAACCTAGCTATGAAATCATGAAAATGATGAACACTTGATATGAAATGGATAAAATTAGCTCTCAATGTGAAGAGAGTAACTTTGCTCTAAATTGTGGCTCTAAAAAGAGAAGGAAAACCTTCTAATTATAGAAAGGAAAGATGGAGGAATGAGAAAAATGGATGAATGTGGGATCATTCAACATCCAATGGGCAAGTGCCACTTGTAAAAATGTGAATTTAGGAAGCTTGAGTATATTTTGATGAATGTGCACAATAAATGGTGTTAGGTGGAATTTCAGATTTGTGAAATGACATGTTGGAGGGAGAAAAGAATGAATTAAATTCCACTTGGCTCAATGCACAAGGACATGAAAGATGGTTAAATGCTTTGTTGGAAGGACAAACCCACTTGGAGAAAATTTCAAACTTGGCGGAATATTCCCCTAAAGATGCCATGTTGAAAGAAAATAGAGATTTAATAAATCATTTAAATGTATTTTCATGTGCAAGTGGCAAAATCTAGAGGATTTAGGTGATTAGGATTAAATTAATCAAGATTTGATTAATTTAATGTGGGATTAAATGATGTGACAATTTGATTTATATTTTTGGATTGATTTAAATCAAAGTTGAGAGGAAAATGATTTAGATTTCATTGAATAAATATTTTGATTTATTTAATTAAAGAGTGTTTATGTTAGATTAAATTAAACAATATTTAATTTATTTAATTTAATAGGATGACTTTAGAGATTTAATCAAATAAAATGAATTATTTAACTAAATATAGACTAGAGGGTTAATTAAATAACATCGATTTATTTAATTAACAAGAAGTGATGTCTTAATTAGATAAACTAGTTTATCCGATTAAGGGATGAAAAGGTGATGACAAGCTAAGAGGATGATTCAGGGTGAAGTGACATTAGTAAATCAAGATCAAGTGTGTCAGTATATTTTCCATGTCTACATTTTACCCCCATTTGAAGCAAAGTACTCATTACATTGGTTTAAAGAATAAACATGTCTTGATCAAAATTAAAAGAAAAATCAATTTTTAAAATTGCCCCACTGTTGCCCTAGCGAGAAAAAACATGTCGATATACTACCCCCTCAAGAAATCAAACAAAAATTTTGATTTTTGGGTGATCTAGTAAAAAGGAGAGCAAGGTGCCTGACAAGTACCAAAAGGCTCCATGATGCCAAAACCATGCAAAAACATGACAAAACGATGCAAAGCGGTCCTCGGTTGGGTGAAAATGAGATCAAGGGTCCAAAACCCTAGCTGGATGGCTAAACGGGGTCAAAAAACCTTATTTTTTAGGCTTAAATAGTTCTTGGGGGCCCATTTCTAATTCATTTTCACACATAGCCTTTTGAGATTTTGCACCTTTGAGCTCCAACCCCTTTGAGGGATGGCACAATGACAACTTCCCTAACACATTTTAGATTGAGTATGCATGCACTAGAGGGTACCTGGCATTGGACCACTGGTGATTCATCCTAAATTGATGTCATTTTTTATTTTCACACGCATTTATTAGCTTAGGAATTTAATTTTTTCTTAGCGAATATTGCGCCACTTGTGTGGCCTCAAACTGCACCATAGTCATGAATAGTGATGCCACAATGTAGTTTGGAGTTTGGGTTTAAGCTCCAAACTACAACGCATATGGAAAATGCACTATGACAGGCCTCTTCAAAAATTTAGGTTTAGGGTTGCACTTCAAATTGCATCACGGTGGTGGAGTTTGGGTGACTAGGGGCCTTAGTGGCATAGTTTGAAACTTTCAAACTGTGCCAAACGCGCAAATAGCAATGCATATGTTGTTTCGAGTATATTGAGGTAAATTAGGATCATGATTTTTTATGAAACTCAACATGGTGGTTTCCTTGATGCAGGAGGAGGTAGAGATACTTCATTCACATGAGCACAAATTCTCCATTCACAATAGATTGGTCAGGATGCACGAGAGACTACAAGAGTACTTGGGGGCAATTGGCCTCTGGTACATTGCATATGCACCACCAGTGAGGACTCACCTAGGCATGAAGATAGTGCTCACTAAGCGATGGCATAGTGAGACATCCTCTTTCGACCTTCTGACAGGTGAGCCATAGTCACACTGGAGGACGTGCTACACATACTTAGATTGCCCATCTATGGAGAGCATGTGATATATGGTGTGGATGTTGAGAGGGATGATGTGATGGGCCTTGACGAGATTGTTTTTTATGAGGTCCAAATCAAGCTGGAGAATTATAGGCTCATTGTGTCTCCTTTCCACTTGGTTATAGCAGTCATTATTTCAGGTCTCATTGCTCCAGATCAATGAGGCTGATATTTCAATCCTAGATGGGGGCTTGCTTAGGATTAGATGGTCTGACAATGGGTGTGCTTTGTGTGGGGGCTAGTACTTCTAGCGTCATTGTACATATTTACATGAGTTTTCATATTGCGATGGCAAAGCCATCAGGGCTGGTGTTACACTTCTCCACATCTTGGCCTGGGAGCACATCACACTACTCTATCTGAGAGTTGTAGCAGTTGATATGGATCCAGACAATCTATTTTACTAGAGGTACAGGGGAGGTGTTTCATTCACACACATAGGACATCACAGGATTCCTCATTGGAGGAGAGTTCTTGATGACATGTGAGCTTTCACATGGTAGCCATATCTTGGATAGATTGCATGGTATGATGATGTGAAATAGCTCTTGTTTGCTTGATAGGATAGACTTATGCAAGGCAGGAAGCACATAATGATAGAGAGACACCTATCGAGTAGAGTATAGAGGCAGTTTGGGGAGCCCCAAGATAGGCCTGGTGACTAGTACATGGAAATATTTGCACATACTATGAGAGAGTCCTCTTGGGGTTGATATATTCTAGTGTAAAGGTGATTGATACTTTTAGATAGTTGGTGGCTAGGCTATGGCCATACAATCAGGGTTAGGCCGACACAGGTACTACTCAATCATATAAGGATTGGTTCTGACCACCTCTCAAATTGACAATGCCAGGTACACCATCAGCACAGTGCAGGGCTAGAGGTAGAGGAGCAAGGCAAGGTCAGGGCTAGCGGGCCAAGGGGACAGAGACAGAGATTGGGAAAGGGACCAAGGAGGAGGTGGGCCACCTCACCAGCCATATTAGGAGAGAGGTCCATAGGAACAACCACAACATGATGCATGGAAATAGGACCAAGACCAAGGCTGGCAGGATCAGGACTAGGGATGAAAAGATATGCAGCCAGATCAGTAGCCACTGAGAGATTAGGTACCTCCACCGTCGCCACCACTATCACCCCCACTTAATTATAGGGATGCCCAGTTACAACAGCTATAGGCTCAGGTTGCAGGTCTATAGGGATAGGTTGTTTCCTTGATGACAAACAGGGACCAACTAAGACAAGAGAGAGATCAAGTTGTCTAGTAGAGGCAGGTTACAAAGCTTAGGGCAGCTTAGGAGATGGGTCACAAATAGTAGCTAGAGAGCATGTTTTCCTCTTCCTCCTAGAGTTTAGTTTCATGATGTGCATAGAGGGAGGTGGTCAAGGAGGCCAATTATTATAGGGTTCATTACCATCAGGCTATGCCCCAAGCATCCTGAGTCCCTGACTTTTCATAGTAGATAGGATCTAGAGCACCTAAGGACCACAGGGAGAGATAGCCTAGTAAGGGCAAGGGCAACCAGTAGGGTTAGAGCATTGTTTGATTAGAGACATGATTCTTTTATGCCCCATGAGCTTGTTTTTGATAGCCCCATGGGAATTTTGTACTTTATGTATTGGATACACACTTGATCTAGATTTTGTACCATGACAATATATTTATTTGATGATATATATGAGATGCGATGATTCGATGGTATGTCCTATTCTATTTTATGCATTATGGCTGGATTTTATTTCTATATGCGATGTCATGATTCTATCTTATGTATGCCATTATGAGATGATTCTATATGGTACCTATGTGATGATGATGTTATGCGATGTATGACTTTATGATGTGATGATGTGATGCAGTGATCTATGGATGCATTCTTATTTTTTAGTATCTTTTCTTATACACTTTTTATGATGATGTATGGGAAATGCAAAATGTTATGATATGCAAATTCTTAGACTAATAAATCTATATTATGCACTTAATGGATGATGATGAGATGTATGGGATGTAATTTTTTATTTTTAGTAATTTTCTCATATATGATATGATGATGCACTTATGATGTTATGATGATGATATGATGTAGTGATGTATTTAATGATGTATAGAATGATGTATGATGTTTATGATACAATGCCTATGTTATGGTAATGCAAATAGATGACATGTATTCATATGATCTAATGGATGTTAATACTTCCTATGTATGTGATGTATATGATATTCCCTTTATGATTATGCAATGGATGTTTTATGAGGTATGTGATATGAGTTTAATAATGCATATGGGATGGTTTCTTTTATGCTTATATAATGAATTCATATGTATGGTTTATGAGATGCTTAGAATAACCAATCTATATTATGTAATGATGGAAATGCAATGCAGGTGATATGATTAATGCTTTCTATATGATATGATATGCATTACGCAGTATACTAAAGGTTTATGGATGCAAGATGAATGCATTGGCAATAATGATTTGTGATTATCTATCATCATATCATGTTAGCACGGAAAGAAGAATAAAGCAAGGGACTCCAACAGGTCACGAGATGATAATGATGATGATTACAATGATGATTTTCTTACCGAGGAGTTTGGATTTTAAAGGGGCCAATTACCTTATGTTCGATAACACACATAAGTACGATGCATCAAGGTATAAAGAACTAGGATGGCATTGCACCTAGTGTGATGGACTTTGGCTTGACAATTAGATTAGAGTATCCCTATTTACACCTAACATACAAAACCTTATTCAAAATGTATTTTAGATATTCTAAACATCTCGAACCAAAACATAGAAAGGAAAGCCATCCCATGTGGTCAACAAGAAACCTAAGATATCCCCCCTACAAACCAAGCAAAACACGCATAACCAAGTTATATTTCAAGAATATCCAACAAGTACAATAGATAGAAAGGTAATGATCATTGCCCCATTTCTATCTCTCTAAATCCCTTTGCTTGGGACATCATCGAGAGGTCATGAAAATGAGTGCAAAAAGATAAGTCAAAAGACAAAGATAAAGTATATAAACAAGTTAACATTCTTCAATACCACTAGCCAAGACTAAACTATGGTGATTGCCTGATATTGATGTCCATTGTAGGAAGGATGCATCCTAGGACATGATGATATTAGATGATTGATTTGGGACTGATTGGATGATAAGCTATTGACACAAAGAGTTGACCAACTTGTTTATGTACAAACCTAGACTTGCAACCTTGACGTTTGAGTTTTCACTTTTTAACCTACTAGACTTGTTTCCAACTATTTCACCAAAGGTTGGGGATGATGATTGATTTATTGTGAGTGATGTTTATTGTGGGTAAAAGTGAGATGAGACAGATGGATTTTTTCAAATATTTGGATGTTTTGGAGTTTTTCAAAATATTTTGAGGCTGTTTTTGGCATTTTCTGAGATTTTACAAATCTTTTGATTTTCAAAATTTCAAATGTTTTGGGGTTTTCCGATATTTTGACCAAAAGACTAACCTAAAGACCTATCCTAGGGGCCTCAGGGGTTGATCAACTAGATTAGCCTTGCGTACATTATACATGCAAAGACCATCTAGTTCGACTAACACAAAATTGATTATTGATGAGATATGAACAAATGGATTGCTAATTTATTATGATGAACTCCTAAAGGACTAACCTAAGTATCTCAAGGGATGATCAAAGATCAACCTTGCATATGTTCAAAGCTCAAAGATGACATATTTTGACAAGATGACTTTGTTTTTGACTTTTTGACCTATTTTTGGATTTTGACATATTTTGAATGTTTTTGGATTTGTTTTATTTTCCAATGTTTTTGGATTTTCTGGTTTTGAGATTTCAAGAATACATGAATCTGATCCAAAGAGCACATGCCCCCAGCGTGATACAATAGACTACTCCAATAAAGGCAAGAGAAACTAACCTTATGAATAAGACGAGTAGTATTAGGAGGGATCATGATACGAACATAGGACCAAGATATGGTGCAAATATGGATGGGTGATAGATGGAGATCTGAAATACGATGGGGGTATGTGCAGGATCATCATGAAAAAAACATGCCCTTAAGTGGCAAAAAAATTAGAAAAATTAGTGTTAGGAAACTTGACATAAAAATTTGAATAACTTATCTATATTATTTCAAAAATATGTAAGAATAGAATTTGTAGGAAATTTAATGTAGTTTCTAAACTACTAGGATTATTTCTTTTAAAAAAAATCTATTTGGTGAAAATTTTAAATTTGAATGTAGTAGTACTTAAATTTCAGGGAAAAAATAAGAAGTAGGTGTCTGTCTCGACCACCCTAACCATAATGAAATGATAATATTTTTTTATAAGATTTATATATAAGTAGAGGACTCATGTCCGATTTCATGCATATTTTTTTAATTTCTTTTCCAATAAATAATTAATTATGAATTTTTTATTACAACTTTTAAAAAAAATATTGTCTCAGATGTCTACCCACCTTAACTTGGTCAAAACTTCATGAAATTTATTTTTTATTTTTTAATCCTATAGTATGTGAAGCTAGAATGTGACTCATGTTTTAGATTCAAAAAATATGATACCATTTGAAAGCTATAGATGTTTTTCAATCAACCCATCGATCAGGACTTTAGTCATAATTCTAATAGAAAATGAATAATAATTATTTATTAAATCCAAATTAAAGCATAATTTATATTGGTGGAAAGCTGAGAATCTCCTAGAAACCTTTTCATTTCATCAATTTTGGGTAAGAAAAAGTCCTTAGCCACATACCCTACAAATACCCATAATATTGCCACTTTTTGGCCCATCATGATCCCCGCACATACCCATGGATGATGGAAGTCCTGATGGATGGATTGATGCAAGATGAGTGGATGGAAAGTGCATTATTTACACAAGGTGCCTATTTGCTAGGTTTTCACCAAGGTACTTGCCCAAAGTGCCATTGAAGTGGTTTTCACTAGAGGATGATTTTTTTTTCTTTACTCTTTTTAATCCTTTTTCTGATTTTTTTTTTGATCTTTTATGCTTTTTGATTTTTTTATTATCACCAAGATGCCTATTTGCTAGGTTTTCATCAAGGTGACCATTTTTTTTAGGAATTTTTTTTATTTTTTTATTTTTTGGTTTTACACCTTAAAATATTTAGGCATACATTTTTTGAGATGGGAGTTGTTCATGGGCTCCTATAGAGGCTCACCTTCTAGTGTTGATAATGGATATGCCCCTGATTTTTAACTTAATATGATGACAAATGGTCCCAACTAGCTAGGTTCAAATTTTCCTTTGCTATCTAGATTTGGGATGTTCTTTTGGTTCTCCTTTAGCACAAGTTCTCTGACTTGGAAGGTCTAACTTCTGATCTTCTTGTTATACCTCTTCTTGAGGTGGTTTTGGTATACTTGTAGATGGTTCAAGGTCTCCATTTTCCATTCATCTAGTAGTTCTAGCTTATTTAGTCTGACACCCGATATTCCTCACCTGTGATGAGATTCTACAATGATATTCTTAGTGACGAGGGCTCAATCTTGATGGGGAGTATGGCTTCTAATCCATAGACCAAGGAGAAGGGGGTGGCACTTTTTGGTGTGTGGATGCTTGTTCAATAGACCCTAAGGGTAGGATTTAGTTGGAAATGCAAATCACGACTACCTTCATTAACCATTTTCTTGAAAAATTTTAGAATGGTCTTGTTGGTAACCTCAACTTGGCCATTTCCTTGGGGATAATACAGGGTGGAAAAGTGATGTTGGATTTTAAATTTATAGCATAGGTCATGGACATCCTGATTATTGAATGTTGTCCCATTATCTGAGATAATGGTTTCTAGGACACCATAATGACAAATTAAATAGTTTAGGATGAACTTTGATATATTATTTCTAGTGATGTAAGTCATGGGTATGGCTTCCACCCACTTTACAAAGTACTAAGTGGTGGTAATGATAAAATTTTAACCATTGGATGAGGTGGGGGTGATTTGTCCAATGAGATTGATCCCCCACTATGAAAAGGGCCAAGGTGTTACAATAGGATGGAGCTCTTGAGCTGGTGCATGGATGAGGTCCCCATTCTATTAACATTATAGACACCTTTGGACATAGTTATGTGCTTCTCTTTCCATTGTAGGCCAATAATACCCTATCCTTAGCATTTTCTTGGCCACTTGGTCATAACATTTGAGTGTGAGCCACATATACCATTATGTATCTCGATTAAGGTGATCAATTCCTCCTCAACATTTAGGCAACGTAATAGGGTTCCCTCAATACTTCTACAATAAAGGGTATCTGCTAGGATGACAAAACAAGATACTCTCTTGACAAAGATTTTCTTAAGGTTTGAGGTTATGTCAGCTAGGAGAACTCCTATTCTTAGATAAGTGCATATATCATGGTACCAAGGATCACCGGGACAAACTATTTCGCACATGAATTCATACTTTGGTACCTCAAATGTAGGCACGAGAAGTTGCTCTACTAGGAATTCTCATTTCAGGACATTGCAATGGATATCCAATAGAGATCCAATTTTCACCATGGAATCTATTGCTCTACTATTTTCTCTAGGTATCTATTCGAATGTGAGCTCAATGAAAGATCCTTAAGACTTTCCACCAATTTCTTGTATGGAGCTAGCTTGTCGTCCTTAGTTTGGTACTCATCATTTACTTGATTGATTATTAGTTGTGAATCTCCATATGCCTTGAGAGCCATGATATTCCATTGCACTACTATTCAAAGTCCTATGGTTAGAGCCTCATATTCTATTATATTGTTTGTGTAGGGAAATACCAATTGTTGGATCTTGGTATGTAGTATCCCTATGGAGTTATGAAAAGGACCCCAGCTCCCAATCTGTGTTGTGTGTAGGAACCATCAAAGTACAACTTCTAGTGGTCTGTTATGTTCAAGTTGAAAATGGATTCATCAGGGAATTTTGAAATTAGTAGATTCTCTATGTATATTGGCACCTTTGCTAGTTGGTTTGCAATAACTTGTCCTTTTATGGCCTTATGTTCCACATACTCAATGTCATATTTTGATAAGATCATGACCCACTTGTCCATCCTTCTTGTGAGAATTGTTTTGGAAAGTAGGTACTTGAGTGGGTCAATTTTGGCAATGAGTTTGATTTTATGTGTTAACATGTAGTGTCTGAACTTTTGTGAGGAAAACATGTCTGCTAGAGACAAGTTTTTTCGAAGAAGGGATAATTTAACTCATGCCCTACCATGGTTTGGCTGATGTATTAGATAGACCTCTCTATACCATTTTCATCATGCTGAGCTAGGAGAGCACTGAGGGCTGTTGTTGTTGCCAATACGTAGAGGATTAGAGGCTTTCCTAGGATTGGTAGCCTAAGCATTGGAAGTGTAAGAAAACACTCTTTGATCTTGTTAAAGCCCTGATCACACTTCTCGTCCCATTTGTATGCTACCCCCTTGTGAATTAGGTGAGAACATGGGATTGACTTGTCTGCTAGCCAAGCTATGAATCAGTGGGTTGACTAGAGCCTACCTTGTATGCCTCTTAGAAACTTCAAAGCCTTGAGTGGCTCCATCTCAAGAATTTCCTTTACTTTAACAGGATCTATTTCAATCCCTCTCATGGACACAATGTAACCCAACACCTTCCCTGATTATATGTTGAAGACACACTTATTTGGATTAAGGTCAACCTTGTATTCCTTAAGTCTATCAAAGATGGTGCCACTTAATGCTGCTATGTGGTCCCACCTTTTTATAGATTTTTCCAATATGTCGTCAACATAATCTTCCATAGTCTTATGGATTAGGTCATGAAATATTAAGGCCATTTCCCTTTGATATGTTGCTCCAGCACTCTTGAGTCCAAATGACATCATGTTCCGACAATATGTTCCCCATGGACAAGTAAAATCCATTTTGTGTTGGTCTTCTTTGGCTATCATGATTTGGTTATACCTGGAGAATCTTTCCATCAGTGAAAGCATCTCATGTACCATAGTCATATCTACAATCATATCAATATTGTGAAGTAGGAAGTCATCTTCGGTACATTCCTTATTTAGGTCTCTAAATTTTTTGCATATACGAATGCCCCCATTGGGATTTGGAATAGGTACCAGATTGCATACCCACTCTGGATAGTCAATTGGTCATATGAACCCTGCATCAAGTAGCTTCTTCAATTTCATTTTGATTAACAAGGAAATTTGAGGATGCATTTTTTTGAGTTTCTGTCTGACAGGCTTTTTCTCAAGGTAAACTACTAGATGGTGGACCACAATCCCTGGATCAAGCCTAGACATGTTGGCATAGCTCCATGAAAATTTTACCTTTCTCTCCCTTAAGAAAACAACTAGGAGCTCCTATTCTTCTGACATCAATGATTTAACATAAAATGTGATATGCAAAGTTTCCTCTGTTCCCATG